>CM060922.1:965274369-965474369 GCA_030737875.1 Allium sativum
CAAGAATGTAAATGTATATGCACCCAAAATAGTAATTAAATTGTACCTTGCTGCATACAGCTTTGTGTTGTTCACTATCGGTCTCTTCATTAATATACGACTGACTGGAAGGTAAGACCAAGACCAAAGCTGTAAAATTAGCATGTGGTGTATTTTCATTTTTCCCATAGTTATAAAACATAATCATTTGCATTTTTACCTGAACGAGACTCAAATATCCACCGGCAGATCTTTGTTACACCAAAGCTCCCTTAGTGAGCTCTCCGTGTGTGGTAGCTAGAACTGTCGCACCCTATGCATATCTTCTACATGAATCAAAGTCGGCGGTTAGAGGGAGCTAATGAAGAGCAACTCTAGATTTCGACCTATCATAGAAGAGGCACCGAGTAATTATGTGCAATATGATAGCATGAGCTCGTTGTTGAATCTGTAATAGAGTTGCAGTTGGCGGAACATCACCCACCAATTGAGATTAGTACCAAGTACTCACAACCATCTCATTACCCTACAAAGCCTCTTCCGAAGGAGTTATACCAACCAAATACTCAAGCAATTGGGCATAATCATGTGAAAATTTGTGTCTAATAATAGGATCACCGTCTATAGGCAAACCAAATAATACCGCTATATCCTTTAAAGTAACCGTCATCTCACCTACTTGTAGGTGAAATGTGGATGTCTCGGGTCTCCACCTATCAAGAAAGGTCGTGATCAAGTTGCAATCAAGTTGTGCATACTCTATCTTGTACACTAAGCCAAATCCGACTCTACCTCCAGATGTTTAGACGTAACTTACTTAAGCGTAGACGTATGGTCGATAGTCCCATCCGGATCACAAACCTCGATCTAACATGAATATAATCTTGTACAAGTAAATAGATGAAATTCAACACACAAAAAATTCTTGATAAATTAATCAAATAATGTTACTACCATCAAATTCGGATTATTAGTCTTATATTGTTCTTGCAAGTAAAGAATACTTAGATCGACCGGTCCAGGTTCCATCTCTTCATATTCTATAAACAGTTAAGATGCATGCATTAGTCCATTAATCAATTAGCAAATACACAACTAACTTACGGAAAGTTATTCAAAAGTTATCAACATTCCACATATTTCTATACTTATAAAATGTCCCAACTCTTTGTCATTACCTACTTCGTAAAATTTCACAACAAAAAAACATCAACATACATACTAGTTTAGGCCACATTCTCGTATTCTCGTAAATTTTTCACAACTAAAAGTCAACATATTTTTGTATTTTCGACAAACTTTAGGCCACGTTCTCCTCTATCACTTTCTAAACATACACATATTAAACATGCACAAATATAACTTAATCATACAAAATAATCCTTTAGAACACCTCACATTCAATATATTAACTTTTTATCATTATTTCTATCCAATTTTCATATAAACTCATACAACCTAAACCCATAATCATGAATTGGTTGATGTAAACAATAACTTGTACACCATAGGAGCTAAAAATCATATATACTCCACTAAAGAAGGGATTAGAGTTGAAATCTCTAAACACGAAAATCCCTAAAGTTCAAAAATTACCAACTTTTATCATATAAAATAAGAATACTTACCAATAGGAGGTGTTTGAAAAGAAGAGAAGGCCATTCAAATTAACTTTAAGGAAAAAAATGGATATGTGGACTAAATTTGGAATGGGCGGGGGGGAGTTGTTTTCGTATAGGGAGAAAATGGGGGGTTGGAAGAAGGGAGGTTATTAGTTAGACCACTCCCAATTTTTCAACTGACCCCGAACGGTGGTCATGACAGGGTCACGAGGTTGCTTCAGCAACCCTGTGGGTTGCTAAAGCAGCCGATCAGTTGCTTCAACAACTAGAGCTTAGCAGGCTTATTTAAAGCCGACTAGGAGGGGGAGAATTTAAAAATTCTCCCTTATGTCGGGTTTAAATTTGCCAATTACCCGTTTTTACTGTTTTCTACCCGTTAAATCTTCTAACCATTTTCTTTTATCGTTTTAATTATGGCCTTTTTTAACCTTCTTTTATGACCCTTTTTTAATCCTTTTTTCTGCTATATTTATACACCAACTATCTACAAACCAAACAACTCAAACTGCTTCTTCTATTTCTCTTACTAAACTTGTTTTCAATGTCAAAAATCTGAACAAAGGAAAGAAGGATTCATCTCAATCTGCTCAAAATCAACAGAACTATCATTCCGACCACCATTATGTTCCTATGCATTCCTCCTACCAGCAAAACCAAACCTCCAACTTCTGTAATTTATCGAACTTCCCAAAGTCTTATTTTCACCAACAAAACCCGAATTTCTATCAATCCCAGCAAAACTCAAATCATTATCAGAATACCCAAAAGTCTAGTTCTGCACAGAATGCGTTTTTTCAATAAAACTACAATGATCATCACTACGCGTCTCAAAACAGCCAACAAAGGTTAGTCACTCCTGAAACATCTCCGAACTTATCAAGAAATTTAAATTGTTTGTTCGAAAACAACAGTGGTAGAAACAAAGAAACATAAGTTGATGTTACTGAAACTCCGGATTCATATACGAATACCCCACCAACAAGAGGGCATAAAATTGTCAAATTGTCTTCAGATGAACAAGTTGATCTAGCTTTTTGTTGGGTTGAATGATCTAAAGACAACGTAAAAGGAACAAGTCAAAGTGAAAGTTCATTTTGGAGTTCTGTTTCAAAATTATTCAATGGTCTTAGTCCACAAAACCCGTCAATATCCATTGACTCTATGAAGCGGTCTTGGAAGAGAATCAATGCTAACTGCCAGTGTTAGAAGGAGATAATGGCCGGTCTGGAAAGTAAACAACAAAGTGGTGCTAACGACATGGATTTGGTATTTCTTTTGAACTTAACTTTTATTTATTTTGTAATATCGTATACTTCTTATAGCAACTTACATGAATTCATGTCATACAGCTAAACCAAGCAAATGCCTTGTATATAACTGAATATGAAAACCAAACTTTCAACTTACACATTTGTTACACAATTTTATCAAGGGAAGAAAAATGGAGCAATATACGCCAATAAATTTTAGCATCGCGATTTATGCCTAGAAGACTAATGGAGGAATCTAGCCCCGGTATTTCGGATCCGTAAGAAAACACTGCATTTACGGCTAGTTTGGGTGGTAGGCCACCTAGTAAATATAAATCTAAGAAAAAAGCAACTGCAGATTATAGTTCGTACTACGAACAACTAAATAGTCGAATGATTGCTTTTGAAGAATCGGATAAACTATTGGCTGAATCAAAGGAAGCTAAGAGATTTGAGAGAGCACAGGAAAACAATGAAGACATGAAGAACTTCGAAGAACAAGAGAACATGAATTGGATTCAAGAGATCGTGAATTAGCCCGACTAGAACGAACTGATGGTAGGGCACTTTTAAGTTGCAACCTTGATACCTTAAACCCAATGCAACGCTTTTTAATGAAGCAGGAAATAGAGGAGTGCTACAAATGACGCATGGGATATGATGCATTTAAGTTTGGGTTATATTGTTTTACTTATTTGTTGCTTTATCGTTATTCATTTTCTAATTATTAAGTTCTGGTAATGTAGTGGTTGTAGATTTAAATTTCCTATGTTTGGTACTAGTTGTTGTTGTTGTAACAATTCATGAATTTAACTTTTTGTTTATGTCAATACTGTCATAACTGTAATTATGTTAAGCTATATTTTTACGACAATTTCAGAATATCTAATAATCATGCCAACAAATTTCAATACTTGATTATTAAATGATGCATAATAGCTAAAGAACATACATATTCAAAATAGCACTTAGGTAATGTAACTTGAGTCAGTACATACGGTAAAAAATTCCTACTGGTTACCTATATGTTCCTAATAGTGTTTGAATAATTCTTCCCTTAATCTAGATGGGCTTGAGGATCTTGAATGTCTTGGATATGTTGCAAGTATTCTGCAAAAGTATTCGGGCCCTTATAGGTGTTTCTCTTAAATGCCAATGCAATATCTGGATAGTTTCCAAGTTGAAGTTCATAACAACCCCTTCTTCTTCAACAATCATATTATGTAATATAATACAATAGTACATGATATCATATATAACCGCTTGATCATTGTAGTGCACTTCCTTTCTTAAAATATGAAACCGTCCCTGTAGTACTCCAAATGCTCTTTCGACGTCTTTTCTTAAACTCCCTTATTATTGTGTAAATTTTGCTTCTTTCGCATTATCAGGATTTTTAAACTTGCATGAGTGTTTTCCATTTAGGATAAATGCCATTTACTAGATTAAACCAATAGTATGATCTTTGTCTCCAATTTTGTAGTTGCACGGGGGGTGATAGATCGTTGTACAAGTCATTAAATACGTACGACTATCGTAGGACATTAATATCATTTAGTGAACCAGGTACCGCAAAAAAAGCGTGTCATATGTACAAATCGAATGAAGTGACTGCTTCTAACACAAATGTTGCTTTTTTGGCATGACCTCTGTATTGGCCTTGTAGTGCTACTAAACAGTTTTTCCACATCCGATGCATACAATTTAAGCATCCCAACATACCTAGTAATCCATGTTAAGAACCCATTGCTAGCAATCTGTCAATGTTGCGCGCCATAGGGGTCTTAGTTATTCTTCATCGAAGCTGTGAACAACTATTTTGTAGACTTCTTTCATACATAATATTGTCGTTGAATCACCGATTCTTATTTTGTCATCCAGCGTATCACCTGAACTTCCGTATGATATCATACGTAGTGCAGCAGTAACTTTTTGTAGGGGTGAAACTCCTAGTTCGTTGATCCCATTTCTTCTATGCATAAAAAATATGTTTGACGCAGATACCTTGTCCAGAACTCAATTAAATACATTCTTCGACATGCGAAATCTACGACGAAAATACACGTCTTCGTATACTAGTCTTGCCATAAAGTAATCCTTCATCAATTGATTGTGCCCTCCAAATAGTCACGTCTGTAGCATAAATATTTTCTGCCAACAACAATTCCTTCTTGGGTTGATGCTGAGCTCTCTGCGATATCACATTCCATCGTAGCTAGTGTTTCACTTTGATACATAAATTGCTCTTCGTTGAATTGTTCTTGATTCTCATTAGAAGTTGAAGACGAAGATGTAGAAGAATTTGTGAGGCACCATAATCTTTTTAAACCATTCATGAAGTTAATATGCTCTGAATTGTATGAATTCTTTTTGGTTAAGTAGAATGGAGTGTGTTTTTAACGCACTCATGGTGATTGGTAAAGTTATGGGCATAATGCATGTACAGTTGACTTCTTTTTTAATGTTGTTTGTAAAGCAATAAAGTGGTTGGTACTATTTGCAGCATTAAAGATATGTCATGTGATTGGTACCATTGCCACTGTAGCCAACTTTGTTCCAACATTAAAGATATGTCACGAAGATATATTGAGTGATTGTTTAAAGTCCATGTTTGTTCCAGCATTAAAGGTAGGTCAGTGTTTAGGCCACTATAGCCATGTTGCTCTGTTTATCTTGTATACTGCCAACACATTCCGACAAAGAAGTGAAAGTTGCTGCAGTGTATTATCATAGTCAACGTCATTGTAACCACGTTTCAATGTCTTTATTGGATACCACGATGCAAGGTCGTATGGTCATAACGTTATGATTTATGATCGATGTTGGATAAACGACGTTTAAAATCGAGCACTGGTCATTTATTAGAAGCTATGTATTCATTTTCTTACCCACCAATGAAAATGCGAATGTTTAAATAAAGTAAAAAATCATAAATACTCAATATTTTTCATACAATCATAAAATAAAACACAAGTTCAAACAACAAAATAAAATAGACAAATACCATAGGCCTATTCAGCCCCATATCCGGTTAGCCAACTATAGCGAAGTTTATATGCTTTGTGACCAAAAAATTCCTTATTGTATTCAAATAGGTATCGAGAATCAAAAATTGCTTGGCTACTTGAAATATTTCATCTTCAATTGTCTCGATAATTGTACGATACTGATCATAAGCTTTTGTAAAATGACCATGAGCCATATGGATTTCATGTGACGATTGTCTAGCGGGGCAGCAACGATGGTTGTTATGTAATCTTATGATCATTGCCCAAAGCTCTTCATGGGTTAGACCCCCTCCTCTTTGCAACAATAACTCATTTCTTCGATCAACTCCAATATAGGCTTTCATGAGGATAAGTAAATCATGAGAGAAAAATTCGTCCATCGAAGTACTAGAGCTTGAAGCACAGGGGTTTCGAAAAAGTATTGGAGCTTGAACAAAAGTCTATGGTCGAAGTGCTGGAGGTCGAAGTGTTGGACCTTGAACCTATTCATCCACCACTTCTTTTCATGTGTATGGAACAAATCCACCGTCTTTCTCTTCCTCTTTGTTCTGTTCATACTCATCAAACATTTTTTCCATATTTTCATCACTGATTTCCCAATCGTCCATTTAACATACACGAAATCAGTAGTACAAAAAATATTGGGAGAATGAATTTTGTTTATAACAAATACGATAACCTTGATATCACGTGTGTCAGTGATATCACGTGACAACGATGCAAAGGAATAGACTAGATGTTGCTGCGAGTTTCAAAATGGTAATAGCTTTACTTTTATGGCATGTCAGTGGTATCACGCATCAACAGTGCCAGGGAATAAACTAGACTTTGCTGAGAATTTAAAAATGGGAATAGCTTTACTTCTGCAGCGTGTCAGTGATATCATGCGTCAACAGTGCCAAGGAATAGAGTAGTCACTCCTGTGTAGTCTAAATGTAGGACTATATATTTCCTTCTTTTATGCCCTTAAGTTTTGTACATTTTAAAACTTTTTTTCATTATTCAACTTTACCAATTGCATACATGGACAATTGGGAGATTGACGATGAGGCGATTAAAAATTGTTTTGACAAGGATGAAGTGGAAAAGAACAGATTACAACACAAAGATGATAAGGTTCAGTTTGTTCCAGAAACCCCCAATTCAATACCTCGGATGGTCCAGTCTAAAAGATCTTCGTTGAATGCTCGTTTACGTGAAGATGTATCAAATAAAAGATCTGGAAAAAAAATTGTATATAAAGGAAAAATACTCGAGCCGCTACATCCTATTGGGCATACACCTTCGTCTGGATCCTATCCTATTTGTCGTTGTGGAGATGAATCTGTGGTAGTGGTTACCAAAACCGAAAAAAATGCAGGTCGTAGATTTTATGGTTGCGTTGGTTACGAAGATCATATGATGTACACTAATGAAGTTCAATCTTGTAATTTTATGAAGTGGATTGACCCCCAATGTGCACTCGTGGATTGCAATACGCTCTTGAAGCGCAAGCGGAAATAAGGCATTTGAACAAGATTATTCAACAAGCAAATAGAGCTGGATTTGTTAGAAGTCAGTGGTAGATTGAAGTTGAAGCAAACTTGTGGTCTTATGTATCTTGGTACTTGTGTCATGTGTGTTTAATTGTCGTAGTACGACTGTTAGTAATTTTCAGTTCGTATTACCTTCTTTCTGATTGTGTTATTTTGTTTACAAGTTAGTCCCTATTAAGTATGTATGTGATTGTGTAATATTATTTAATCTATTGGATCACTATCATGACCTTATGTTTCATACATTAGGGTCATCCTCATCCACATGGCTATAATGCTTGTGAGTTCTCGGCACGATATCCAAAGTGGGTACAATATACAGTGCACAGTAGACAGTGCACAATATACAGTCATATGCATTGCCAGCACCATCATTGTTGCCACTTTCTTTAAAGTGGATGTTGTCAGCCTTAAGGGGTCATCAGCGTGGCAGAAGCCAGAGTGTTGTCAACTTCAATGACTACACAGATGAGTAGTAATATCCATTGCCGGCACCATAATTGCAACCACTTTTTTTAAATAATGATAGAGCAGTGATCGGTCACATTTATGTCTAATTAATGCCAAGGTATAGTCTCAATCATAAACTCCAGCCATGTTGCACAAATTACAATGCGCTTGCAAGGATTAACTCAATCGTAGACTCATTTTCCTCCTTTTTCTTTGTAGCCTTCATTCATAAATATCAGAGGCAGACCGAGAGGAAAAATTACCTCAACTCAATAAAATGCCAATTTCTTATTCATCCTCTTACAATTACACTAATATTCTGGTTGGACCATCAAATCCTAATTTGTCTTCGCCTAGAGAACCGACCGGTTGGTATATCGAAACAGAAGAGGGACTACATGACGATTTGCAACAAATGGAACTGGACGAAGGGATGCATCGAATGGGGATAGGACATTGACAACAACAATAAACTCGACAACACGCCCGAAGGTCAAATGTTGTAATTCCTGTCATAGCTACCGTTGAAGACGACGAGGCACAATCTGCAAATATTTTTTGCTTTGTGGTTTTGAAGCAACACAACTAGTCGTCCGACATGGAAACAACGTCAGATGCCAATATTATTGTTGTCCAGTACGTACGGATGTGAATTCGGACAGTGGGTAGACGATCGTTTTTCTTCTAGAGCAATTAGCTATGCTTTGGAATTGGAAGAAGAAATAAGAAAGCTACGAAATCAAGTCAACGATCTTAGTAATGCAAATTACCAACTACAACGTGGTTCAAATTAGAAGTTTAATATCTTAAGTTATGTCGGTCAAAGATGTTTATGACTTGTTATATCTTTATGCTTATTAGTCGTATCGTTTGCTTAATATCAGTTGTATCATTATGCTTAATATCAGTTGTATCGTTCTATTTATGACCACTTGTATCTGTATGATTATTAGTAATCATATAAGGAATCTATTAATTTCTCGTCGTGGGGTCAGTCAAGAAAGGGGAACCATCATACAGTCGCCATAAAACTGACTCTCGTGTGGCACACATCTCTATCTGATTGCAAGCCACAACAACATTATGCGCCTTATAACAGCCCACATTTTACGTATTGGAAGATCGTAAAATATTTCTATTTTATTCCATGAGGGTTGGATCATTCTCATTTTTTGATATGTTGCTTATGGGTATGTGAGACATGTCCATAATTTTTACCGATTTTGTTTGTGGCCATTTTGCTCCTGTCAGTCTTGCACAGGGCATAACTTTTGACTTAGGTCGAATCATAGGATGAGACCTATGTCATTGGAAAGGAATTGATGATTGCCTTTTCGTAGAGTAGTTACATTACAGTTTGGGAGGAATCGTTGTTTTAAGGTTTTTCGGCTAGCTGTTCAGGTTTTGGGAGCCTAATAGGATGATTTGGGGGAGGTCCATTAGTGGGTTGGTGGAAACTATAAACAGGGGGTAAAGGATATGGTAAATGGTTTTATTTTTCCATTCTCTCATTTGAAGACCTTGTGCTCCTCCTTCCTCTAACACCTTTCCACCATTAGAAATCCAAATCCAAGGAGGGAAATTGAAGATATACACTGTTGGAGGCTAGATCTACATCAATTGAAGCAAGAATTCATCAGATCAAGGTGTTTAGTGCGAGGTTCTTGATGTCTGGATTCCTATCTCATTCATTTTTGCTTGTTTGGGAGAACTGGTGAGTGGATTACATCTCTCACATGAATTCAATGAAGTGTATGAGTAGTTGATCATGTTTTTCATCAAACTCATGTGTTTTTCCTTAGATCTATGCATTGGTAAGTTCATTTTCATATAGATCACCATATGATCCGATCTAGCAAGTTCAGATAGATAATTTCTACAAGATTTCATGTGAATGTGCAGGTTAGATCCATGGTTTTGCTCATATGTACATTTATGGTGATTTTGGTGAATTTTATATGTTTTGATGGAATTGTCATATTGGCGTTATTGGTGATTTCATATCATGCTTGTGGTCATATTGGATGAGCTAGATGAGTTGGTTTCGTCGAACGGATCATTTTGGAGAAGGTTTGGTTGAAATTGGAGTTGCATTGGAGGATGCAGGTTTTGGGTCGAACATGGTGGTCGGTCGAACATAGTGGGTCGGTCAAACATGGTGGGTTGGTCCCATAAAGGTGTCTTGGAGAACAAGTCAGAAATTAAGCCCTGGTCGATCGCTCTCATCTGCGTCGGGTCGAACATTTGGGTCGGTCGGTCTAGTTTGGGTCGGTCGAACAGGCCTGGGAGTTCTGGTTTTGGAGGAAGTTTGGGTTAGGTCGGACGGTTACTCCGGGTCAGTCTTGATGTAACACCCCATGTCCATTAATGTCACTCTCAAAGGGAATGCATTAACTTTCATGGAGTATTATTGGTGGATAGAACAGAATATAACAAGACAGATACATATATTGGTACTTGAAAATTTTCAAAACAAACTTTTTATTGCAGCGGAGAAATAGTTTGATTACAATAACATCATAAACCAACTGAAAAACCAAGTACACTTAGTAACCATCTTGACAAATTGTTTTCAGAGTAAAAAAAGTAAAAAGCATAACCCCAACATAAGTAGCCATAAAGAGATGAGCTGAACTTTACTTTCAGCAATCCAAGAACTTCCAAAGAGAGAGAAAGATCCGAATCAGGCTCCACTAGCACTAGTCCCACCCTGAGAACCTGGGGGGAGGAAGAAAAGAGGTGAAAACAAAGGGGGTCAGACATAAAGTCTGGCGAGTACCTTAACTTTAACAATATAATTATTAAAGTAATTAGGATAAGGTATAAACTGGTAAAACAAGGAATGACTGTGAAGCAAGTAGGCAAGACAAAACAAACAAGAGGAATATTCTGGCGTTAATCTCGCTTTTAATCACTATAGGATAATTACTATACTGCACCATTACTAGTCACCCTAAAAATCGATCCCGCCTACTGAACAAAATAATAATAATGGTAGTTTCGTGTACCCCTAGTTGTCTTCATATGTGTCGCCTGCTCCTATCTCCACTAGTTGTACCCACTACCCTCCCCATTCCAATTACAACATTTATTCATAATATGGTAGTTGGACTCCTAGCTGTCTTCATAGGGGCCGCCTGCTCCTATCTCCGCTAGTCGTACCCACTACCTTCCCCATTCGATCGGCTCCCTAACTCGTAGATACTCGTGCTGGTCCCATAGTGGGGTGTACACTCCCCAAAGTGGCAACCCGATACCACTAAAGATGCATGGCTTATATCTACACGATGCAACAACGTCTTACCTACCAGCCCGGGCGCACGCACATGACCCCGTTGGACTTGCGTTGCCATCGTTAACTCGTTTTGACCTCTTACGATCAACCCCAGTAAGCGTGTCCCGTCCTCGATCTAACTCTAGCTCACAAAGATGCTTAATGGATTACTGGTTTGAAATGGATCCCCCATGCTTGACACGAGCTTTCCACCTATGCTTGGTCCCCACTAGAATTTTTCCACTTAACCCCTTCTTATTCATGTCTTCTTACATGTTTCAATTTGGTTAAGTGTCTCTAATCGTATTTCACATGTCTCTCATGTCATCCACTTAACCCCCATGTCCCACCACATGTTTATCTTGGTTAAGTGTTAATGATTATATCCCACATGTCACCCATGTTACCCACTTATCAAATCAACATGTGTTATTGGTTAAGCTTGTCTTAACCCCATCCTCTTATCAGATAAATATATATATATATATATATATATATATGTGTATATATATATTTGGTTAAGCTGATCTTAACCCTATCCACTTATATATTATTGGCTAAGTTGGTCTTAACCCCATCCACTTATCAAATCAATATGTATTATTGGTTAAGTTTGCCTTAACCCTATCCACTTATCAGATTAATATATATATTATTGGTTAAGGTAGACTTAACCCTACTCACTTATCAAATTAATATATATATTATTGGTTAAGCTGGTCTTAACCCTACCTACTTATCATATTATTGGTTAAGCTGGTCTTAACCCTATCCACTTATATATTATTGGTTAAGCTGGTCTTAACCCGACCTACGTATCAGATTATTGGTTAAGCTTGTCTTAACCTTATCCACTTATCAGATTATTGGTTAAGCTGGTCTAAACCCTATCCACTTATCATGTTATCTATCATATATATATATATATATCATATAACATGTTTTACTTAATTTATGATTAAGTACATATTAGTTCACAAATACATTGGTTAAGAGAATAACTCGCTAAGTATCAACCCCGAAAACCGAAATCAACATCAGATTGGTACTCAGAGAATTACTCCACTCAACCACACTTCTGTTTGTCATTCATATTCGTCTTTGATCAGCATTAATTAATTATTAATGCACAGACCTCCCACATTAAGTCGATTGCTTGTGGCCACTGGATATGCCGGGCGGTTCCAGGCAGACTTCCACCACAAGCCAGACTTAACCTCGTGTCTAAGCATCTTTTAATTATGCCTTTGACCTCTCACATTAGACTACCGTTTGTGGTTGCTGGATGTGCTGGGCGGGTCTGGGCAGTCTTACACCACAAACGAGTCTAACCTCGTGTCTTAGGCATTTATTACGCATTTAATTTATGCCTTTGACCTCTCACATTAGACTTCTTTTTGTGGTTGCTGGATTTGCAGGGCGGGTCCGGGCAGTCTTACACCACAAACGAGTCTAACCTCGTGTCTTAGGAAATTCTTATTACATATTATTATTCTACCCCAATTTGGATTAATATCTCCATTTCAAATTGTCAATAACTTCCAAATTAATCTATGTCCATAATTATCACCTAAATTATGTCCATAATTTTTATTCATATAAATTAGGCCAATTAATGTCTTAAATTTATTATATTCTTTTAAGCCATTTTTATGCCAATTCACAATATTAATATTTAATATTTTTCCATTGCCCCCTCGTCATTTGCACGTTTAATATAAAATATGTTAGATCCGCAAACAGTCTAACTCATACAAAAAAAAAGAAACATCACAACTTGCATAGCACATAAAAATAGATCTAACTTGAAAATAGGAATTATAACATAAATTCGCATAGCCAATAATTTCATGGACAATGGTCATATAGAATCATATATTTGCATAAACTACCATGGATCTAAATATAGATCTAAACATGAAATTGTGAACTTGCATATATAAATTATGGGTCTCACTTAACTTGCATATGTGAATATAATTTTCACCTAAAAATGTGAATATAATTTTTCACCTAAACTTGCATATGGATTTCTACAACTTGCATATGAATTTACCACATGTTTTTGCATATAAACTAGCATTTGTACATACTTGATTCACATATAAACTTGTGTATATATACTTGCATAAGATTCATATTCAAACTAACATACAATTTAACATCCCAAACTTGCATAAAATTCACATACGAATTAGCATATGATTTAACATCCAAACTTACATAAGATTCACATATGAATTAACTTATGATTTAACATCCCAAACTTGCATAAGATTCACATATAAATTAACATATGATTTAACATCCCAAACTTGCATAAAATTCACATATGAATTAACATGTGATTTAGCATCCCAAACTTGCATAAGATTCACATATAAATTAACATATGATTTAACATCCCAAACTTGCATAAAATTCACATATGATTTAACATCCAAACTTGCATAAGATTCACATATAAATTAACATATGATTTAATATCCCAAACCTGCATTAAATTCACATATGAATTAACATATGATTTAACATCCCAAACTTGCATAAAATTCACATATAAAATGAATCAAGTTAAATATGAAATAGATCTACCAACATAAGATAACAAAGTTAAACAACATCACGTGATTCAACAGACATGTTCTCATAATCCAATTAAAACCCATCATAATTAATTTATTAATTATATTGTGAAAGAAATAGTACTCACAAAGATAGGTTAGAAAATAGAATGATTTGTTCGTCTTTTGAGTTGGAATTCTGACTTGCTAAATCTTAAGCTTTAGGAAGGAGAACTATCCTAGCAGCAACATAGTGGCCATGAGACAAATTTTGTTTTGATTTAGGGTTTGAGTCTAGGCACTCTTTTTATAGAAGTTTGAATCAACCTAAGCCGTTAGATTATCATAGGAACAATCCCAACCATCCATGACTAGATAGAGTTATCTAGAACAGCCACATCAGGCCAAATGACTCAGCACAGAGTCAGAAATCGTCACATTTCAGATCTGCCCGGGGGGGGGGGGGGATAGGTCAACCCCCAAGTCGACCTGTATATAGGGAGGTCGACCCCCAGGTTGACCTGTCTTGGTATTTAATTTTCTGAGTTGTTTCATATAAATGTCTGAAAGTTCCGAGGGCCATAACTTCTTAATACGAAGTCCGATTTTCGAAAACTTAGACTCTATTCCAAGCAAAATTTCGAGATGAACGCAATGGCGTAACCTATTTCCCTTAATTCTCATTTTAAAAATTAAGTATTCTTAAATTTGTTAATTTTAATATTTAAAATTACGAGGTGTTACACTTGAGGTGGATCGGATGTGTACGAGGAGGGAGACTTTTGGTGCAGGTGGTCGATCGTGCACATTCCGGGTCGAGCAGGTTTGGCTCGAGCATGGTTAGGTCGAGTAGAAGGGGCCGGTCGCACCAGGGGGGTTGATCGAACATGGTCATTTTTCTGGAAATTTATATTTTCGAGTACGACCCAGATTTGAAGGAAAAGTGCTTTTTAAAAAAATCGGGGGTAACCCCCTATCCGCAGTGCAGTGATGTAATTGGCTCAACGATGGTGTGACTTCGAAGTGAATTCCGTAGAGGAATGACAAAGTGAGGTGAATTTTTCGTCGGATGTGACGAATGTGGAAATGACTCAAGGATGTATTGAGTTTGTGTGAAGTGAATGCCCTGAAGTGTTCTGAGCTAATTAATAGTCGTAACTGATAACGACTAGAGATAAGAAGGCCGAGGAATTTTCATTGTCGTAGGTTCTAGCGGAGTCAAAGAAGGCGTACAATTGAAGACCGATTTTAGGTCGAGTGCCCTGGGCGTCGTGTATGACTTAGACACGTGTTGTGTATAGCGTGTGGGGTTTTGATAGAACCGAGGCATCGTGTGTGGTCCTTGACAATTGACGGCAAGTTATTAGCCAGTCATACGATAACGAGTGTTCCAAAGCAAGGTTGGTGGTGATAGCCAGAGTCAGTCATGGACGTTTGAATGCTTGTTGTAAGAATGACTAAGTTGCTATTGCTATGTGTGAATGATTGTTCTAGTTGGCATCGCCGAATTGTTATTCCTTTGAACGTATGGATCGTAAAGGCTATCAATGTCAGGTGTGGGGAAGGTAGGTGTAAGTTCTTCGCTGGAGCTGGGTAGATTAGTTGTTTATTTATTCATTCTCATATACTTTATTGATGAAGTTTGTTAGCTATTTTATCGCTCACTAAGACTGTTGTCTGACTCAAGGTTTTATGTTTCCTCTTATTACCTTGAGATGTTCATCCGATTGTGGATAGGCAGACTGAGTAACAAGTGACAGGTAATGTTTTAGTGAGGACAACGTGCTGATCGATGGCGAGCAGGAGGCTTACATACCAGTTTTATTACTCTAGTATTTGTTTCCGTTGTTTGCTATTTCCTTGAGTGTTGTAGTGAGGCGAATTGTACAAACACTATTGTCGATATCCACGTGTATGGGAAATACTTTCTAGTTGTCATGAAAGCTTAGTGTTTTCTTCTTCACTATCACTACATGTTGTATATGTTCTATTATATTTTATCCTTGCGCTGTGAGTTTACGACAGGTTCCGCTTATGAATCATACCTTGATGATCATCCATAGCTGCCGTGCACACCTTTTAGCACATTATTCCTCTTGAATAGTGCAAGGGTTGTGAGCGGTCGTCATATTTGGTATCAGAGCTCTGGTTATCGATTTTTATCCAAAGTTCGAAGATATAATTACGTATGAGAGACGTACATGTAGATTTCAGTTGGATGCTTACTATATATATTAGCATATATAGAAGTAGCGGTTGTATTCCTTTAGTAGTTTTCTTAAAAGCGGCTAATCATTCTAATTTGCAGATTTAGAATGAGTCAACGCTATACGAGACATTATGCTAGGGACGAAGCTGTGCCTGGAGGTGGTAATGGCGGGGCACCTGATTACCCGACCATGTTTGAAGCTATGATGGAAGCATGCCTTCGAAGCAACCCCGCTCCAGTGGCAGATACAACTGATGTTGGAGTCCAAATGCCTAGAGTTGTAGAATTTGCAAAGTTATGTAAAGACTTTACATCATTAGGAGGGAAACAGTTCAAGGACACTGAACCAGTTGAAGAGGTTCAAAGGTGGCTGGATACTTGTGTTTGAATCTTCAAGGACTTGGGTATTTATGATGCAACAAAGTGGAAACTTGCATCAAGGTAGTTAGTGGGCAGAGCGCTGGAATGGTGGAACTCTTTCACACTTGAGACTCCTGAAGAGCATATTTCATGGGACCTGTTCCAAGCCAAGTTTGAAGCAACATTTATCTCCACCATGCAGAAGTCTATTCTGCTTAAGAGATTCATGGAGCTTAAGCAGAATGGTCGCCCAGTTCTTGACTATATTTCTGACTTCGAGGCCTTGTCAAAGTATGCTCGTTCATACGTGGATACTCCCTATCAAAAGAAAGAGAAGTTTGTCTTGGGATTGGATGAATATCTTGGGAATCAGCTTGTGGATCACCTCGATGACAGTTTTGAGAAGATCGTCGAGAAGGCTTTGAGGCATGAAACTATGTTTCCTAAGAAGATGTCTGTTGTTGTAGCTAAAGAGGAGAAGAAACCACAGCATGGTGGTGATAACAAGATGAGGAAGAAACAACAATTGGAAAAGGAAGGATGGCCAAAAGAAGCAGAAGGGAGAAGTGACTTGCTTCAATTGTTGGCAGAAGGGCAATTTTGCTAGTTAATGCAAGAATCCTAAAGTTGAAAAGAAGTGCTTCAAGTGCGGAAAGCTGAGATATGAGAAGAAAGATTGTCCAGAATCAGCTCAAGGGAAGCAAGTGGTTAAGGCTTATGCTTTAGAGGCAGTACGGTCTTCTTCGAAAGCTCCTACTGCAGAGGAGAAGGGAAAGGATGTCGTGGTGCAAGGTACTCTTTCTATTCATGGTGTTTCAATTTGAGTTTTATTTGATACTGGAGCATCGCATTCATACATTTGCAATGAGATTGTATGTCGCTTGGGTTTGGAACTCGAGGTTTGTGATATACCATTTATCATGACTAATCCAGTTGGGGTTTCCTCCAGTTTTTGCATGTTGTGCCATGGTCTAGTGTTGTCGAGTCATGGTTTCTCTTTTATGTGTGATTGCTTTGTTCTTAACTTCGCTAAGTTTGGGATCATCTTGGCCATGGATTGGCTCAAGAGGTATGCGGCAAAGGTGAATTGCGAGAAGCTAGAGGTGAAAGTCGGAGATGCGGAAGGGCGAAAGGTGTTGATAAAGTGTAAGTGCGAAGAGGGTGTCTTCGTTAGCTATCTAAATTCACTTGTGATTCCACAAGAAGACTTGTCGTCTGTGCTGATCGCTAATGAGTATGAGGATGTCTTTGACGAGGTCAAAGGGTTACCGCCGCATCGTGAGATCAAGTTTAGGATCGATTTGGTCGAGGGTGCTAGACCAATCGTCATGCCTCTTAGGCAGATGGCGTCTAAAGAACAACGAGAGTTGGAGGTGCAAGTTCGTGACCTTTTGGAAAAGATTCATTTGGAGGAGTATATCCGAATGGGGTGCACCTGTCGTGTTTGCAACCAAGGCAGATGGCTCATTAAGGTTGTGTACAGACTATCGTAAGCTGAATAAGATGAGTAAGAAAAACAAGTATCCGTTGCCAAGGATTGATGACTTGTTCAATCAGCTTCACGAAGCTAAAGTGTTTTCTCAGATGGATCTGACAACGGGATTTCACCAGTTGAGGGTGGCAAAGGATAGTGTGCCAAAAACTGCTTTTAGGACACCATCCGGGTTCTTTGAATGGTTGGTTATTCCATTCGGGTTAACTAACGCACCAACGTATTTTGTGGATCTTATGAATAGAGTATTTAGAGATCAGCTGAATAAGTTCGTACTTGTGTTCGTGGATGACTTTTTGGTTTACTCACGGAATGAGGAAGAGCACAAGACGCACTTGAGGATCATGTTGGTAATCTTAAGAAAACGTCAGCTGAGAGCCAAGTTTTCAAAGTGTCACTTTTATAACATGTAGTTTCTGGAAAAAGGATAGCAGTTGACCCCGCTAAAGTGGCGCAACAATCCAGGACTGGTATAGACCTAAGAATGCGACAGATGTGAGAAGTTCCCTTGGGTTGGCTGGTTATTACTGATGGTTTATCAAGGATTTCTCCAAGGTAACTGCACCATTGATAGGATTGACAAAGAAGAACCAAGTGTTCACATGGGATGCGAAGTGTGAATAAGCATTCGGAATCCTGAAGGAGAAATTGACGAGTGCTCCTATATTGACCATTCCAAGTGGGAATGAAGAGATGGTGGTATACACCGATGCATGTGGTACTAGACTTGGAGCAGTACTAATGCATAAGGATAAGGTTGTGGCCTACGCAAGTCGACAGCTGAAGCCGCATGAGAGAAATCACCCAACTCATGATTTAGAGTTGGCGGCGATTGTGTTTGCTCTGAAGATGTGGATACATTACCTATTGGGAGTTCGATTCGAGTTGTTTACGGATCACAAGTCGTTAAAGTATATTTTTTTCCAAAAGGATTTGAATCTTCAGCAGTAAAGATGGCTAGAGTTTCTGGCATCGTATGATTTTGGTATAGCCTATATGCCTGGCAAAGGTAACGTAGTTGCGAACGCACTGAGTCGAAGACACGCAAGTTTGGGAGCGATGTTTTCAGAATGGAAGATCCTTGAGTATTTAACAAGGTTTGATTTCAGGCCAAGATGCGAATTGGAACCTGAAATGTTAGCAAGCTTATCGATAAGACCTACGCTTATCGAAAAGATTGGCAAGATCCAAAAGCGAGATGTAAAGCTTGTTGAGTTTGCAAAGAATCTGAAACCAGAAAATAAAGAGTTCGAAGTCGATCGAGAAGGTTGGCTTCGAAAGCAAGAGCGACTGGTTGTTCCTGGTATTGACGGATTAAGAGATGAGGTTCTAAGAGAATGTCATCACTCAAAGTTGACGATTCATGCTGGTGGCAATAAGATGCATCGGGACATGAAGTGAGTCTACTACTGGGAGGGGATGAAGCGAGATATTGGCAAGTTCATTTCCAATCGTATGAACTGTCAGTTGGTAAAAGCTGAACAGAAGAAGCCGAGTGGTTTGCTTCAGCCATTGGTAGTTCCTACATGGAAGGGGAAGCAGATATCGATGGATTTTGTCGATGGACTACCTAGAACCAGGGCAGGAAACGAAGGGATTTGGATCACTGTGGATCACTTGACCAAAAGTGCAAGGTTCATTCCTTCAAGTCGACTAGGACATCATCGAAATTGGCTGAACTTTATGTAAAATGGATGGTTTGATTTCATGGTGTCCCAAAGAGTATAGTAAATGACTGAGATCCATTATTTATGAGAGGATTTTCGAAAAGTTTGCAAGAAGCTTTGGGAACCGAGTTATGCTTGAGTATGGCATACCATCCCCAAACTGATGGTCAGACCGAGAGTGTCAATCGAGTTTTAGAGGATCTGCTGAGGGCTTGTGTGTTAGACTTTGGAGGATCATGGGAAGACCATCTACATCTGGTTGAGTTTTTGTACAATAATAGCTACTAGTCAAACATTGGGATGGAACCATACGAGGCATTGTATGAGAGACCATGTAATTCTCCAGCATGTTGGTTAGAAACTGGAGATAAGTTGGTACTTGGGCCTGAAATGATAAGAGAGACCTCAGATTGTATTGAGATCATTTGGCAACGAATGAAGGCGGCCTAAGATAGTCAGAAGAGTTATGCTGATAAACGTCGAAAAGACTTGGAATTCGATGTGGGCGATATGGTTTTCGTGAAGATCTCACCATTGAAGTATGTTGTTCGATTTGGAAGTAAAGGAAAGTTAGCTCCAAGGCTCGTTGGACTGTTTCCAATTATCGAGCGAATTGGAAAGCTCGCATATAGGTTGGAGTTACCTTAGAAGATGTCGAGTGTGCATAATGTTTTCCATGTATTATTTCTATGGAAATTCGTGCATGATTCGAATGTGGTGGTATCTCCAGAGCAGTACGAAGACCTAGAAGTAAAAAATGCAGTTGCAAAACCTCGTAAGCCACTTCGTGTTGTGGGGAATGACACGAAACAACTAAGAAGGAAGACGGTTAAGTTGGTCAAGGTACAATGGAGTGAAGATGGCGGCAACTGTTCGTGGGAGACGAAAGAGAATATGAGTGTGACTCATCTAGAACTCTTCGTCGATAGGACCCTATGATGTATCATCGTTATATCATTATATCTTGTTGTCGTTTTATAGAATTCTGCATGCTAGGATAAGGCTATGGATGCATTACTTGATGGTTGCTAGTTTGGATGATAGAATTGGCTTCTCATGGATGATAAGCATGCATAATTGTTGTGGTTGCTAGTGTTTGCTTGGAATTTTGGGGGCAAAATTCTTAAGGGGGGATGAATGTAACAGCCTGCATTTTACGTATCGGAAGATCGTAAAATATTTTTATTTTATTCCATGAGGGTTGGATCATTCTCATTTTTTGATATGTTGCTTATGGGGATGTGAGACATGTCCATAATTTTTACCAATTTTGTTTGTGGCCATTTTTCGCTTGTTAGTCTTGCACAAGGCATAACTTTTGACTCAGGTCGAATCAGAGGATGAGACCTATGTCATTGGAAAGGAATTGATGATTGGCTTTCCATAGAGTGGTTAAATTAAGGATTTGCCTCAGCGGTTTGGGAGGAATTACTGTTTTAAGGTTTTTCAGTTGGCTGTTCAGGTTTTGAGTGCCTAATGGGATGATTTGGGGAAGGCCCATTAGTGGGTTGGTGGAAACTATAAATAGGGGGTAAGGGATATGGTAAATGGTTTTAGTTTTCCATTCTCTCATTTGGAGACCATGTGCTCCTCCTTCATCTAATACCTTTCCACCATTAGAATTCCAAATCCAAGAAGGGAAATTGAAGATCTACACATTGGAGGCTAGATCTACATCAACTGAAGCAAGGATTCATCGGATCAAGGTGTTTAGTGCGAGATGCTTGCTGTCCGGATTCCTATCTCATTCATTTTTGCTTGTGTGGGAGAATCGGTGAGTTTACATCTCTCACATGAATTCAATGAAGTCTATGAGTTGTTGATCATGTTTTTCGTCAAATTCAAGTGTTTTTCCTTAGATCTATGCATTGGTAAGTTCATTTTCATATTGATCACCCTATGATCTGATCTAGCAAGTTTAGATAGATAATTTCTATGACATTTCACGTGAATATGCAAGTTAGATCCATGGTTTTGCTCATATGTACATTTATGGTGATTTCGGTGAATTTTACATGTTTTGATGGAATTGTCATATTGGTGTTATTAGTGATTTCATATCATGCATGTGGTCATATTGGATGAGTTGGATGAGCTGGTTTCGTCGAATGAATCGTTTTTGCGAAGTTTTGGTCCCAATTGGAGTTGCATTGGAGGATGCAAGTTTTGGGTCGAACATGGTGGTCGGTCGAACATAGTGGGTCAGCCGAACATAGTGGGTCGGTCCCATAAAGATGTCTTGGAGAACAAGTCAGAAAACAAGCCCTGGTCGGTCGGTCTCATCTAGGTCGGGTCGAACATCTGGGTCGGTCGGTCTGGTTTGGGTCGGTCGAACAGGCCTGGAAGTTATGGTTTTGAAGGAAGTTTGGGTCGAATCGGTCACTATTGGTTGGGCTGGTTACTCCTGGTCGGTCTTGAGGTGGGTCGGACATGTATGAGGAGGGAGACTTTGGTGCAGGTGGTCGGTCGTGCACATTCCGGGTCGACCCAGGTGGTCGGTCGAACATAGTGGGTCTGTTTAACATGGTGGGTCGATCCCATAAAGGTGTCCTGGAGAACAAGTCAGAAATCAAGCCTTGGTCGGTCGGTTTCATCTGGGTCGGGTTGAACATCTGGGTCATCGGTCTGGTTTGGGTCAGTCGAACAGGCCTGGGAGTTCTGGTTTTGGAGGAAGTTTGGGTCGGGTCGGTCACTATGGGTCGGGCCGGTTACTTCGGGTCGGTCTTGAGGTGGGTCAGACGTGTACGAGGAGGGAGACTTTGGTGCAGGTGGTCGGTCGTGCACATTCCGGGTCGAGCAGGGTTGGCTCGAGCATGGATAGGTCGAGCAGAAGGGGTCGGTCGAACATGGTCATTTTTCTGAAAAATTATATTTTCGGGTATGACCCAGATTTGAAGAAAAAATGCTTTTAAAAAAAATCGGGGGCAACCCCCCTAGCCGCAATGATGTAGTTAGCTCGGCGATGGTGTGACTTCGAAGTTAATTCCATGGTGGAATAACGAAGTGAGGTGAATTGTTTGTCGGATGTGACGAACGTGGAAACGAATCAAGGATGTATTGAGTTCGTGTGAAGTGATTGCTCTAAAGTGTTCTGAGCTGATTAATAGTCGTAATAGATAACGGCTAGAGATAAGATGGCGAAGGAATTTCCATTGTCGTAGGTTCTAGCGGACTCAATGCAGGGGTACAATTGAAGACCAATTGTAGGTCGAGTGCCCTGCGAGTCGTTTATGGCCTAGACACGTGTTGTGTATAACGTGTAGGATTTTGCTAGAACCGGGGAGTCGTGTGTGGTCCTTGACAATTGACGGCAAGTTGTTAGCCAGTCATACGATAACGAGG
Organism: Allium sativum; assembly: GCA_030737875.1. Taxonomy (NCBI): domain Eukaryota; kingdom Viridiplantae; phylum Streptophyta; class Magnoliopsida; order Asparagales; family Amaryllidaceae; genus Allium; species Allium sativum. The sequence goes on from CM060922.1 coordinate 965,297,122, forward strand.
GTTCCAAAGCAAGGTTAGTGGTGATAGCCAGAGTCAGTCATGGACGTTTGAATGCTTGTTGTAAGAATGGCTGAGTTGTTATTGCTATGTGTGAATGATTGTTTGTTCTGGTTGTCATGGCTGAATTGTTATTCCTTTGGACGTATGGATCGTAAAGGCTATCACTGTCAGGTGTGGGGAAGACATGTGTAAGTTCTTCTCTAGAGCTGGGTAAATTAATTGTTTATTTACCCATTCTCATATACCTTATTGATGAAGTTTGTTAGCTGTTTTATCGCTCACTAAGACTGTCGTCTGACTCAATGTTTTATGTTTCCTCTTATTGGACTGTTCATCCGGTTGTGGATGGGCTGACTGAGTAACAAGTGACATGTAATGCTTTAGTGAGGATGACGATGCTGATCGATGGCGAGCAGGAGGTTCACGTACCAGTTTTATTACTCTAGTATTTGTTTCCGTTGTTTGCTATTTTCTTGCGTGTTGTAGTGGGGCGAATTGTACAAACACTGTTGTTGATATCCACGTGTATGGGAAATACTTTCTAGTTGTATGAAAGCTTAGTGTTTTCTGCTTCACTATCACTACCTGTTGTATATATTCTATTATATTTTATCCGTGCGCTATGATTTTACGACAGGTTCCGCTTATGTATCATACTTTGATGATCGCCCATAGCTGTCGTGCACATCTTTCAGCGCATTATTTCTCTTATATAGTACAGGGGCTGTGGGCGGTCGTCACACACCTGTCCTCCTGGAACGTCCCTACGGTTATCTAGTGCCCACCCTTTCACTCGTGGATAGAATAATGATACTGTGGGATCCACCGTAGGAAACTTCATGTTATGAAAGTACTTATGATACCGGCACTGCAAAATCTCCCAAAACCTGTAATAGACGACGCTCATGGCCTAACGATGCATTAATAGTTCAAATCCTTATACAGATAAGCTAAAATCGATGCACCCCGGTCGTATACAATAAGACTTGTATCAAAAGACATGTCTGCAACAGCCGTCACATGTCCACAACGCAATGTGTTCGATGGATTTGTAAAGAATAAATTACCCATCATATATAATACAAAAAGTCTAACAATCTCTAAATGGTGAACTGCAGGATGAAGTTGAACTAAATGTTGGACGGCTTGCTTAATGTAGGAGCATCTAATATGATGACAAGATGTAAGGCCTCCGCCTTGTAAGTCTAGATGTGGAAATATACTAGGCAAATGGTTATACTGTTGATATTGCTCGTCATACGATAACGTTTCACCCTGACCGATGGGTATATCAGTGAGCATGGTAAAATCAAGTGGCGTAAAATCCATCTCTCCAAAATTGAAGTGAAATATATGAGTAAATTTCCACCAACACGCGGCTAATGCACCACATAACTGAACATCATTATTTAATAGGTTCTCAATACCTAATAAGAAAATTTATAATATTAAAATCAAGTAAATATATCACATAAACTAGTATGCATTTAAAATAGTATGTTTGAAAAAATCATGTACTCAAAAAGTCTCCAAATCCAATATTACGAAGATATACATGAGTAACGCAGTCTGTGTCGTACGCACGAATAACCCTATACATACGGACGATACTAACCCAAGAGCATCGTGTACGGTCACGACAAGCCTAATAATATACATGAGAATTGATGAATGTTTATACGACGACGTTTTGTAAACTAATGAGTTTAAGAAGTTATACCGACGCCTCCACGGATGTGCTGACGTGCACTACACCATAATGGCCATTTGACAACTCTTATTTTTTTCAACTGCCAACACTTATATGTGTTGTACACTAGTGACACTAATATGTGTTGCTATAGTAAAAATGTGTCACCAAAAATGTGCCAACACTTATTTGTGTTGATATGCCTGCTCAATTCTTATATTTTGAGGGCAAAAGTGTAACTTCTCACCCATAACCCTAATTGCTGCCTCAGTTCTTTTTCTCCAACGCTTATTCCTCTGAAGGCCGCGTCTTTAGCAAATAAAAAGAAAATGGACATCGAAGATTTGATATCAGCTCTCTCTAATGGATATCAATATCACCGATTCTAACGATTTTGGTATTCTCAAATTGGGGATTCTAGGAATTGGGGCTTCTAGGAATCACGGCTTCTACGAATTGGGGCTTCTCAACTCGTTTCTCAATCCTTGACTTCGAATTGGGGTTTCTAGGAATCACGATAATAGGTAAAAAAATCGATTTCATTTTTGTTGCGTTTGGACTCGTTTACTTTTCCTTTTGTTGCTGCTGATATTTCTTTTGCTTAAATTTTGTCCGCCATGAGCTAGCAACATATTATATATAAATAAATAGTTGCAACGGCTAATGGTTCTCATGTGGATTTACTTTAGGATATGAAGGAATAGATTAGAATTGAAAGGAAACATTTTCTTTGAATGGACTTGAATGTTGTTATAACAGGTTTATGAGAAGCTTGGACCTAGCTTATTTGATTTTTTTAAAGAGAAATAGGTATACACCATCTCCTGTTGACCTTGTTCGCGAATTTGGGCGCCATCTTTTGGAATATGTAGCATGTATGTGAATCAAATTTGGTTCCTCTGTTATTTAATCCAATTAATATTTATAACCTGTAATCCAAAAGTTTTAAGGGTAGCATGGTTGATGCTTGTCTTTTCTTCTTTTTTCCATTTACCGTAGATATGCATGATTTGTGACTTATTCACACTGATCTAAAGCCTGAGAATATTCTTCTAGTGTTTGCGTGCATTTCATTATGTGACTATCTTTTAATTTACAGTATTTTTTTATCTGCATTGTAGTAGCTGCCAATTACCTGAGTACCTTCATATTGATTTCTTATCTGACGTGTGTTTAATGGTGGATGGCAGCGAAAATCATTGCATAAATTAGTCATTGAGTAATTTTTGGTAAAGGGATCTTGAAGCTTTCGTTTGAGATTAAAGGGTCTTGTTTATGAAATTTTGTGGTGCTTTGTTGATCACAGGTTTAGGGTGGAGTTATCCTTGTGATTTATGGAGTGCTGGTTGCATACTTGTTGAGCTCGTTTTGGTCAGTTCAGCTTAATCTATCAACAACCATTCAGTACATAAATCTTTATTACCATCTAAAAGATTATCATTTTTCTAGGGGGATGCACTGTTTCAAACACATGAGAATTTGGAAACATTTGGCTATGATGGAAAGAGTTTTGGGACCAATACCGGAGCATATAATTAGAAATGCAAGGTATGTTGATCTGCATTTGTACCTAGATTCAGTTCATGAATCTTATCATTGCCTTAACAGTTTGGTGTTATATTTTTCATAAGCTTAGCAACTTCGGTAATAAGGACAAAATGACGAGTATGACACCCAACTAATATATGCATTTTCTTGTGCAATAACGCTTTCCATTGGCGCCCGTATCACAATTAATGTTACATTGCCAGAGACAGTACACATTTTTAGTAAATATATCAGTAATTTCATTAGCAGGTTTATATTCAACGCTGCACTTTCTTAGTTAGTATATCAATTATCAGTAATTTCATTAGCATAGCTATATTCAAGTCTTCAATATCACATAAATGAGCTAACAGTTTTACGGAATTTGTGATCTTTTGTTGTCGCTTCAAGTATAATCACATATTTAGTTACTAATATGTCTATGGAGAACTTATAATGAACAGTTCCCAGAGATGGATGTAAAGCCTGAATCAATTTTTTGTTAAATAATGCTACAAGTCTCAATGCGCCACCAAGTGTATATAAATTGCTATGTTTCCAATATTGATCCCTTAGTATGCCTGCATGAGCAATTGTTGTGTTCCTAATCTCGTGAAAGATTTTCTTGTGATATATTATTGTAACCTACGGAGATAGGTAAATGAAAATCATCTCCTGAGTTTTTTTTTTTTTTTTTTTTTTTTTTTTTTTTTTTTTTGAAAGGGGTTGAAGCATGGAAAAAGGAGACAATAATGAAGAATGTAATATTATTTAACCTGTTCTTATAATACTATGGGGTTCATTATTTGTGTTATCTGAGCTCACCGTTTTTTATCTTTATTTGCAGGAGGCTGCTAAGCGCTTAGAGACTGATGGTGGGTTATTTATCTAGAGAACAGTTTTACATCCACTTTCAAAATAGAGTCAATGTAAGTTCCATGTAATTACTATTTGTAGGTGTCGCAACTGAAGCGTAATACACTGCCATACCTAGTGAGCCAAACAACCATCAAGAGACGATGACTCACTTTGAAACAGAGGTTTGTGAATGTCATAATCTCTGGTGTAACAGTTTTCTATTAAGATGATTTCACGATTAAGAATTAAGACTGGTTTACTTCTGTTATAGGTTTCAGTTATTGATAATGTGTGTTGGAAGGAGCTTGGTCTTCTGTTATTTGTGTGGGTATCTTTATTAGTGCTACAAATAATTAAGGTATGGAAAAAGATCCCATTAAAGCCATACGTATGTATTCTATACTGTGATGATTGTCTTCTTCTTCTCTTGAATATTTGAATCCTATCCATTGTCTGTAAAAGATAATCATCCATTACTGTCCTGTTGTGGTGCAGAATGCAAATTACAATCGATAATTACAATTTTAACGTTGTACTTTTTGCTGCATGCTAGTTTTAGTCTACTATAATTTACTATCCTCATGCAGCTAGTTGCTTTATGCAGAATTATACAGCAACTTGTTCAGTTTTTTACTAGATATTAAACTTCCTACAGGTAGTTTACATTACTCCAGCTATCTAATTCTACATTAATGGGTAGTTTACTGTTTTATTATTTTACTTATGTTGCTGCTATATTTTAGATCCCTGTTGTTGTAGGTGTAAGTTTATTTGAAGGTCTACAGTTATACACTGGAAAACAAATAACATCGTCAAATGGAGCAGAGGAAACAAATTTCAAATCCCATCAGATTGCTTTGTACTGCTGTTGTGGAGTTACCGGTGGCATAGTTGGTGGCTTGCTCGGTCTCGGTGGTGGTTTTATTTTAGGTCCTCTTTTTCTGGAATAAAAAAAAAAACACAATGCACATTCTTGATGTTTCTAAACAAACCCTATAAATGACGGGAATTACAGTCCTCTACAAAATTTTATCACCGCCATCTGTTGAGGCTTCAAGGAGGCTTCCAACAGCTTTCTTCACTGTCATAGCACTCAGATCTTTCACAATAGTCGCTTAAATCCTCAAAATAGTTCGATCTTCAAGAGATGTTGAGATTTTGATAGAAACTCTTGAAGTTCATTGCTTTCCCTCGAACCTGAAGTGCTAGAGTGATTTCTTGACTTAAGGAGCTTGCAGTTGGCAGGAGCTTTGTTCTCTTGTGGAGAACTACAGTCTCCTTTACACCAGACTGATAAGTTGTAGATCTTGTTGTTTAGAAGACTTTTATAGTGATAGCCGTCTATTCTTTTGACTGTAAAGTTCAAATGCTTAATAAATTCTTTGTTCAGGATATGTGGTTCTTATGAAACAGTGGTGGGTGAGTGATAACCTCATGTTCTTGCAATAGGTAAGATTAAATTGTTAAAATTCCTGTCTATCTCAATGTTTTTACTAGAAATAAAGCTATTGTTTTGAGTACCCTTTGTATTATTTATTTCAAGAATAAAAGTGGCCTCCTCCACAAAGATAATCAAAAGGTTGATGCCACTGCACTTTACGAAAATGCGGTTGATTGGAACTGCCACGAGAAATATTTGAACAGTATTTCTTGCTAAGTAAGAGTGTCTCAACCTTGTTTTCATAATTATATGTCTTATCAATAGTGGTGAACCTTCTCAGTTAAGCTGTCTTGAAATTTTTCCGATAATAATTTGACAACTGTATATATGATTTTTCAAAGTAGGAAACTGTTTCTTTCTTTGTTATTGTGGATTCATGATTTCTTTCACGCCGTATGTGATACAACACAATAGTTAACACAATTGATGTTATTTTGTATTTTATGGATTTGGGCTTGATTCTTTCCTAAATATAGCCAGTTTGTTTGCCTAATATTCTGAATGCTACAACTTTGATTGAAATTCAAGTTGCATTTGACACTGTACCATATTTGACTTGAATATGAACAACCAAAGATTTTTTTTTTTTTTTAATGTTTTCTATGTTTGATTTTCACAGTAGACAGTGCTTTCACTTTCTTTTTCATTTTAAGCATTTATCTTTTGTAAACAGCTTATCTAGAATGATAAAATAGGAACAATGTGACATTTTTAGACCAAAAAAAAAGGTTTATCGAGTTCAACCATCCATGACAACTATTTCGAGTCGTTTATTGGATTGGCTGTGCTATTCTACAATTTTCTTACCTCAATTTGTTAATGTTCAAACAAAGCATTTCATGGTTGAATAGTATGATCCTGTTTCCACCGAAATATTCGCATTCGAAATTGAATAAGACATATGCTATACTAGATTTTCTTAAACTAAAGCAAAACAGATTAATCATTTACTTTCTCAAGCAAGATCACATACTCAAACAAGTTCATACACAATAGTAGTACATAAAAGTGCAATACACAAAATACCAAACAAATTCGTATGCTACTACAATTCAAATTAAAAAAAACATAGAAACCAAGATAAATTTTGTTCTTTCTTCCATCCAGCATAGCTTCTCAACATTTCCTGTTTAAGAAAAACAAGATGACGACAATAAAGATAATGACAGAAATATACATAAGAAGCATCAAATTAAATGCAAGATAACAAGCTGCTGTGAACAGCAGCAAATCATCGCTGCTGCTATCAGCAGCGATGAACTGCTGCAGCTATCAGCAGTAGCGAACTGCTGCAGCTATCAGCAGCAGCGAACTGCTGCTGCGAGCTACAGCAACAGCGAACTGCTGCAGCAGCAAACACTTGTTGTTCGCATATATGGCTGCAGCAGCGAACAGCGAACTGCTAATGCAGCAGTAAACAACGAACTGCTAATGTATGGATCTTGATGGAATATGCTTTCAGTTTAATAAGATAGCAGTATGCATAAATATTGAAATATTTAATGGGTTACCTTTCTATTTTAATTATATATGAATGGTGGATAATTTAATCCTATTAAAGGGAGGGTTGCATTCAATAGGAAAGAAATGATAGGATAATATTTACATGATCGTACAACAAACCTCTGTTTTACTAATTCTAATGACTGCTCTTTCTATATTTGTAGCTAAAAATTACATCAACAAGGGAGATCATAAAAGATAGCCCAGATTTTTTAACCAGATTGTTATATTTACTATGTAAACTTCACTTTGAGAGAGATATTGAAATGTAGTATGAATATTTATACTGTCTATTATATTTTTTCTTTCCTGATACTGTACATAAATTTATTGTTCACCAGTTAATGCCTAATGCATCAGGTATAGTTTTTATTTAGGAAAAAGAAGTTGAAAGAGTTAGCGCGACAATCACATATGTTCAATATGGAAGTCATACATTTGTGATTCGGATTTCTAAATTCTTGGCTTTTGGGATAATTTCCAATTATGATCCAAATACAATTGTCCTTAAAGTCCATCTAACATTTTTTTTCTTGAAAAAGGCTTCTGGGACTGGCATGGAAGTACTATCCATAAGTGTATCAAAATTATTTCCAATACTAGCTACCATTGGATGAAATGACCAATGAGCATAAGCTTGAATATTTGCATTGACTACATGACCTGGATCTGCCATTTGAGCCCTAGGTGCATCTGCAGCAGGCTTCATCAGATCGGTTTGTTGTTTCAACAACTGATTGAACAACCTGATTTGTTTTACTATCTTCAACCTTACATAGTATGCTTTGAAAAAAATCAGCATTTTTTCCCCATTATCTCCCATATTGCAGTAGTAACAGAAGATTCAATTCTGGCTTCTCTAGAGAGGGCCTTTACCACTTCTCCTTTGCTCTTGTACAGCTGCAGGCAGCCTTCTATTAAAGAATAAACATATTTAAGAAGGTTGAGAATTTTCATGTTATGTTTGCAGGTTGCGGTTGACATTGAATTTGCATCAGCTATTGGATCGTCTTCAAGGATAGCTTTACCGTTATGATTGCTTCCTTCTGATTCTTCGGAAGCTACCTCTGTTTCAGATGTCATTTGAACATACTCGAGAAGAGGGCCATTTATAATAGGTGCACACATGTTCACTTTATTCAATTTTCAAAGTTAATATGTATTTTTTTCTGTAATTTTGTCGATGCTAAATATGAATTAATTCTTTTCAAAGCTTTCGATAACCAATATAGAGGTAGAAAAGTATGTTGCAATATTATTATGCATAATTTATTTATTGAGTTTGACAAAATAAGCCAACTTAGAGATATGAAGTATGGAAATATTGCTATAGTGTTTTTGTCAATATATATGTATTTAAATTTAAAATGTGGTTACTCATTTTATTTGTTTCACGTATAGAAGTAAATTTTCTGGAGCTTCTAATGTATTTTTCTATCTATACTTTCCTTAGCTTGCTACTTCATATGGTCAACAAGTAAGCACAATCAATGGCACACTACAATATGATGTCAGTTGGAGGACATCCTTAGTCTACATATGAGACAGGAGCTGCTATTCTTGATACACCAAGCAACACTGATTCATATTCTTCCGACTGGCAAGAACATGCTATTTGTCAAGTTAGCGGTTTTGATTGTCATTAATATTTCTTAGTTTATATATAAGTATGCCACATATAATGGTTTAAGCAATTTGGTTTAAGACATTTTTTCTTCTTTTTTCCTTTTGCTCAATTGTTTTATACCTTTTTTTGGCTGTCATTAATTTTATTTACAGATATTACTCCAACAAGACGGCCAAGCAATCTTACTGGGAAAGCCTCCTGAGTTGTTGACGCCAGCTGAAGCAAGCCCAAATATTTGCTACAACTTCTGGTAACTTATCTCTTTATATTCTCTTTAGGCAACACCTTCAAAAAATTTACATTGATGGATAAAATTAATATTTGTGCGAGTCCCGTAATACACGTTGATGCTAAACACAACAATAACTTAAGATCATTACCTTATGTGTTCAATTTACAGCTTAAGCATTATGTTTTCCTCCCTAAGGTACTCTCATTTACATGTTATTTAAAAGTTATTGCCTTTGAAGTTAATTCCATTTATTATATATATACATGCATTTGCTAAAATTGGTACAAGCAGTGAATAGTGGTTAGTTCTTGGACGTTGATGCTGCTAAAACACCCTCTGATTCATTATAGTACATATAGCTTGCTTCAGCGTGCAAGCAATCAAGCCTGTTGCTTGCAAGCAAGCAAGCCTGCTGCTGCAGGTAAGCAAGCCTGCTGCTGCTGCAGGCAAGCGAGCTTGCTGCTGCAAGCAAATTTGTGCTTGCTGCAGCAAGCAAGCTTGCTTCAACAAGCAAGTTTGTGCTTGCTGCATGTAATTATGGCTCTTTTGCTTCACTTCCTACTTATTCTTTATCTTAGAAAACTATCTCATGCTTGATTTTTTTCCAATCCTTTTATCCTGACACAACCGGAAAACAATGATGTCAAAATTTAGATATTCTGTTCTCGTGGAAAATAGGGAGAAGGACAAACTTAACAAAAAATCTGGTGAAAAGTATGAGAAGTTTCAAAATTAGGGAGAAGGACAAATGCTAGTGTAAATGGAAAAAGGTTAGTGGGCCCCTGAATTCTACCTTTAGTGTAAATGTGTCCTTCTCCCTAATTTTGAAACTTCCCATACTTTTCACCAAAAAATTTTCAAAGTTTGTCCTTTAAAAGAAAATCCTTTTATGTCTCAGTACTTCACCTATTTTTTTATTTTGCTTCATTTGTGAGAAAATGTAGGCATGACCATTTATTCCTAAATTATTCACGTTTATCCTTTTTATAAAGCAGGTCGCTTGGCTACCGTGGCTTGAGAGGGTTCAATACTTATTTTCTTTGACTTTGGGCAATGCAGTCAAAGGCATTTTCGCATGACTTTTCTTCATTGAGTGAGAAGGTAAAGTAAGTTGGATTCATTTCAGTTCTAATTTGAGGTTTATCCTAGCTTAAACTAGTCAATACTGTCTCAGACAAACTATCCCGGTTTGAAATTACATTCGTTTGTGAATATTATCCAAGACATGCTATCTCAGTATGATAATGCTTGCTTCATATACATCAACCCAGTTCATAACTTATTGATCATAATATATTTAACGTGGATACTTTATAAACTGTAGACATTGTTGAAGAAAAAGCATATATGAGTGATCTTTAAGCTATTAAGTTGATTGGTGGATATGTCGTTGTAAGGATTGGTTTTTGATTGTTGATGTATGTATGTATGTATCACCTCAGTGAAAAATGTTCCATTGCAACTTGTTATTTCTTTTTTTATATAAAAACGAGTGCATTTATATTTTGTAGGCACTCGTGGAAGAGGAATAAAACATATTTCGGAATGTAATCACAACGAGAAAGCAAACACGTGTGACCTTGAGAATGATCCTATCTCTGAAGTTTTTGGAATGTGACGAGTGCACTTATATTTTGTAGTTTGAACATGATATTTTGAAATCGGAAGCATGTAACTCATATTTGAGTATTATGGAAATGTGACATTGTTGAATTTGAGATATGAAAGTGTATTAAATCTTATATTGAATTGATGTGTTGAATTATATGTATGGTATGAAAATTATAAAGATATGTTGTATTCATTTGTTTTGAGACTTTTAATATTATTTGTGCAAAAAATAGAAATGAATTTAATTTCGTACTGTAATGCATATAAGTGTTACCAATTTATGTATGGTAACATTTATAAGCGTTAGTAGGATTATGATACTGACATTTATAAGTGTTACTATATCTTATAGTTCCAACATTTATAAGTGCTAGCAATGAATATGTCTATAACACTTATAAGTGTTACAACATCTTCTGGTTTCAACATTTATAAGTGTTAGCAATGAATATGTTCATAACTCTTATAAGTGTTACAATATCTTATGCTTCCAACATTTATAAGTGTTAGCAATGAATATGTTTGTAACACTTATAAGTGTTACCATATCTTCTGGTTCCAACATTTATAAGTGTTAGCAATTACTCTGTTTGTAACACTTATAAGTGTTACAAATATGGCTGGACAATTCCTCACACGTCGTTGGTAACACTTATAAGTGTTACAGAAATTTTTTGTAACACCTATACTTGTTGGGAATCCCCTGTTTTGGTGTAGTGGTGGACTTCGTCTCCAGGCAATTCACGGAAATTAGCCAACTATTTGCCCGGTCCTAAATTCTGATCGATGTGAGGATCCAGAGTAGCATAATCGTCGCCTTTAGCATCTTGTCTTCTCCGAACGTGTCATACGACGAGCGCCGATAGGAACATTTTCTTCTAGTGGTGAGTTCTCCTCGTCTGGGTTATCGTTGTCGACACTCCTACTTCCGCTACCGTGAATAGCTCTCAATGCTCTTTTCATTTTTTTATAGGGGGATTGAGGTTTGGAAATAGCGACTGGAAAATGGAGGAAGGAGAAATAGAGAGAAGAGAGGAGGGTGGGTGTTACGTGGATAGCCAGCTTGCAATAAGTGCAAGCCGGCCAAGACCGGAGCAATCCCCAACTTTTTGGGGGGTTGTTCATGTCAATTTGGAAAGAATTGACCACGAGCAACCCTCTAGTAGGAAGTGCTCTTAAAGATAACAAAGCGTCATCCAAGATAGCGTCAACTGACACTATTTCGGATGCCGCCAACGATATTTCATATTAGGCGGCGTCTGAGATGTCGTCTTTACACACACACACACACACACACACACACATACATACATATATATATATATATATATATATATATATATATATATATATATATAGTGGCAGGTTCAATGGCACCCCAAATAGTGAGCACCCCTTTAGCCTACCACTTTTCCACCACTCATTTCCCACTAACTCTCCTTCTCTCTCCTTTCACTAACTCTCTCACTTTCCACTCACTTTCTTTAATATAAAAGAGAGGTGGAAACCAGAGGGTTTTTGGAGTGCTCCATTTTTTGGGATGCAACGGAACACTTGCCATATATATATAAACTAGCGACAGTTGTTCTGAAAGTGGCTTATTTTTGCAGTTAGTTTTGAAAGTGACCTATTTTTGTTATAAGTTTTAAAAGTTGCCTAAATGATTTTTTTTTTTCTTTTCTTTAACTCGATTTTGCATAATCTGCATAAGTGGGTTTTTGTAATATTTTGCTCCAAATAGTTTTTTTACATGTTTAAGTGGCGTTGGAGGTGGTTATGATGTTCGCAGATACCAACAACCATTGATAAATACCTAATGACCTAGCGTTTGCTTTGGCTTTTTATTCGATAAGCGTAGGTGAATGTCACTGATATAGGGTCAAAGTTAACAATAGTTCGCGTTTGCTAAATAAATGCACGATTTTTTTAAGTTTCCCCTTTTAGATTTAGCTCCAGGATCTTACCACGTGTAAGATCGGACCAGATAAGTGGTTGGGCAGTAATCAAACCGACCGTTATGGAGGTTTGCTTACCGTCACTTTGCCAAAATCAAAATTTCCGAAAAAAAAAAAAAAAAAAAAAAAAACATGTCTATAGTATGCCTTCTTAAAACTCTTCAATCTAATTTACTTAACTCTCTCCAATTTTGTCTTCTTAGATCTCTTTAACTTTTAAATTTTCTCTAGCACATTTTTTTTTTATGTTCAACTAAGATTAATAACAAAAAAAAAACTATTTTATTTTTTAAAACTATACAATATGTCGGTCTGTTCTTCAACGTTATGTGGTTGTACTAGTAACTAATAAAAAAGAAAATGTGATATAATTTCAAGTGTATACAGTAAAATACAAATCAACATGATGTTCTTTAGAATGGTGATACTCATTAATTAAAGACCATCGCTCTTCTGGATGAAAATTTTGAAGCCACTTGCACCAAAAGTTGAATATATTTGGTGTACAAGCCAATGCCAACTTAAAGAATAATTCAACATTTAATGCACATGCATGTCAGAATAGTTGTACTTGTACATAGCTACATATCATCATTCCTCCCTTATTAATGTTGTTATCATTATTTGAAAATAACAATAGATTTTATAAACGCGAACCATAAAATGTAGTTGTATGTATGAAGGCTTAACACAATCATTGTGTAACTAAAAACAAACCTGTATTTTGCTGCATGCCAGTGGACAATTTGCTTAGTCAATACATATATTAGTTTATAGGTGAAGAGTGTTTGCTAAATGTAACTGTCAACAACATAACATTAATTCACTGTATTCATACGTTTATGAGTCAAGCGATGACCAGGCCACTATACTAAGCAGTTCCAATTCATAAATTTGTTAAAAAGGGGGAAAAAAAAAAAATCGGCTGTGCATATCGTGGACAAAGCTTTGAGGCTGCTTTCATTGTACATTACTAGTCAAATATATGTAAAACTAAGCGGTTGGATTCTTAAAGTTACAATAAGTCTTAATAAGACAACATGGTTAGACATACACTAAAGCAAGGTCAACTGATAAGGACTAAAGTCTTCTTGTCTGTGTTCTTTGGACTCAGTAGTTGAATAAGATCTAGTAGCGCTAGTTACTTGTTGTCACCATTAGGCTTTGCTGTATACATCTGTTCACACTATAAGCTAAAATTTGATATTAAATATCACTGTAATGGAAGATTTTCCTTGTTATATATTTTCAACTACCATTTTTGGAGGCATAATTCTGTGCATAGTGGACAAGTTTCCAAGAAGTACCCAATAAAACATATTCAACAAAAGATCCCGTAGAAAACTTATTGTAAAAATATGATCATGTTTAAGTTTATACTCATGCATTTTTGTATTGTACGAGTATGAAGTGCCGATACGGACAAAAAAAGATCGATATATTTTTATAACAAGTTTGTATAATGAAGTCTAAAATTGCAAAAGATTTTCTTTCTTGGGTCCAATATATATGTGGATGTGCAACTATTTTCCTTTTTCGTTTGTTCTACACTTCCATGACATATGGGTTTTAAATATATTTTCTTTTGTGTATGTGAGGGTTAGCATGACTGTACGTAGTATCTTTGAAATTTCGATATGCACTAATTGATTATAGGTAGGTTGGAGTTGAACATGTGCCACACTTGCATAATCTTTATTCTTATATAATATGACAATGGTATCTTTCTCAGTATATCTGTTATCAGTAAGCTAGCTAACTAACTGATTGCATTTATCTGCCTGCTTAAAAATATCCCAGTAAACAAACTAGATTTCTAGCTAGCGTGTGCACAATCTTTTTTTGCTGTCTTCACTAGTTAACTAGCTATTTATTGAATGTCCACATGTTTTAAAACCTTATAGTCTACGTAATTGATATGCAGTTATGATGTACAGTTAGTCTCTTATGTTTGTTGGATGCTCTATTTGCCATAAAGCCTGCGGTTGATGTTTAAAATATCATATATTAATGTGTTGAGCGTTTCATTCTATGTGAGATCAGAGAGAGATATGGTCAAATAAATGATTATTAATGACACCTCTGCTTTCAGTTAAAAATATATATATTTGTAGCTTATAGCTTATATACAACTGTATACATTGGTTCCTAGAAGGAAAAAAAGTATTAGGACGGTGGAAATGAACATATGTATCTTAAATCTGCCTACATTGTATTAAATTAAGTATCTGTTTGTATATCCCATTACTTCTTTGCATACACTTGTTTTTCCTTTAAAAATAAAAAAATAAAAAAAAATTCAAGCATTTTGTTTTATGTTTCAGTAGATCATCTAGTGTAACTGTTGTTTCCTCTAGTAAATTTTTCATTAATCGTCGTAAATTATAAACTATATTATTGATTTCTTCTTTTTCATACAAGCCATATATGATTAGCTTTACAAAGTATTTACTATACAACGCAACTTTTCATCTAAACTTGAAAATCACTCATTTTATAATTGTAACTTTGTAAGTTAAAATTGTACACATGTTGTTGATCTCGCTAAAACTTTACATGACAAACATCCATCAAGCTTTCACTATTTTCGTCTCATACCCCCCACCGGCTCTTTTCTCTATCGTATACCGGGCGTAGGTGCCAAAGATCTTGTCCCACATCACAAAAAAGGGCTGGGAAAAATTATACTTGCTTCCGGCAAACTGATGATGAATCTCATGATAAGCAGTGTTATTCCCAAACAACAAATGAAAAGGATTCCAAGGAAGCATAACCCCACAATGATCATCAATCCCTTTTATTGTTGCAAACGAGAAGAAATATATAGAAGTTCTCGGAGACATGCCCGAAATGAAAAACGCCAAGGCGCCCGCCATGGTCTCGGTTAAAATTCCATCTATAGGGTGATTGTACTGAGCTCCATATGCATAAGGAGCCACAAGACTGTGGTGCCATGAATGGAAATTTCTGTACATGTACCTGTTCATATGCATGTACCTGTGTACAAAGTATTGCCATGTATCAAACACCAGCATTGCTACGAAGAACTGTACTGCGATTATCGTGAATGAGTGATTCTGGGTCACAACATTTTCTTCCTGTGTAACCTGAGTTTAAAGTTTAAGATCATGTATTTGCTAGCGATATCGTAAATATAGTATTGTCGTGATGTAGAATTGTACCTTGAAGAGGATGAAAGCAATAGAAGCTTGAATAGCTTGCTGAAGGAGCACGCCTTTGATGACAACATGTTTGGAAACCAAGTTCTTGATGTCTTCATCTTTCCTTGAATGCAGTCTATATTTGTCCAAGTTTCCGGATATTTCGTACAATCCTGAATAAATCCAGTAGACTATGAGTGGTATGATCATGGAGAAGAACTCATCGGATTCTAGAAAACCCATTTGGTTTGATTTGTGTTCGTTTAAAGTTGGAGATACTTTTGGTAGATAGAAGAGAGAAAATGAAGAAACTAGTTGTGGTTTTTGTAAGAAGTATTAGAGAGTATTATATAGTGCAGGTTAACCAGAACTGGTCTTGATTTGTATGTACCCTTGTATCACATGTATACCTGTAGGCTCATAAGTTAAAATATGTACCTAAACTGTGCATATATAGAGTAGAGTTTACTAAAAATGTGTAGGGTTATCAATGTGAAATGAAGATGCAAATGGCATGTTTAGTAAAAACGTGTTTAGTAATTAAGTGTGAAAGGTTGGACGTTTGACTTTCATTCATTTCCCGGAAACATAATTATTGAGGATACTACTTGGCACACGAGATATTTGGATAATACGCTTCACCGCCAAGGTCATCCGTGTATTAACCAAAAGGTTATATTTAATACTTCATGATTTTAACGTGACATGATTCTGTATTTGTTTATATACAACAAAATCAACAATTAATTTAAGAAAGAGATAGACTGACGTGTATTTCATAACGTAAGAACAGAATGGAATATCAAATATACAAGGAAAATGGGTAATAATCGGTGAAAATCATTAGAGCAGAATCATTTAGTTATGTACAAATATCATATAGACTCACTTCACACAACAAACTCTCAGCAAATATTAAAAAAGGTAAGAAGCATTGCCTAGGCACCACGGTTTTACTCACTGAAAACCAAATGAATTTAATATAACATTGTAGAATACGATAAAAGTCCCTCCTAGCTCATCCTCTCATCATTACGTCATCTAGAGCAGATATTCATTAAAGAGTAGCCAAGATAATAAAAAGCAAAAATATAAAATATCGAGTAAGACAATAGTCTGGTTCAATGTTATCAGGACTCAACCACAAGTCGGACTTACGTCTTAAGGTCAACGGTTTAGAAAATGGAACTGATTGGACCGTTCAAACCGTGCATTTTTATCTTTTAATCATGTATATGTTTAACAGGTAAATTATTGAGAAACTTGGTTATTATACCAGGTCCATTCGTTACCTACAGGAAATTATCGAACTAAAATCAAATTAAGTATTAAATTTGGAGTTAAATAATAGTTGCTGCAAAAGAAAATACAAAGAAACAAGGATTGAACTGTAAAACTGCCGCACTTTCCACGTTCGTAGTTGCTCCTCTTCTTCTTCTAGCGAGAGCGACAAAACCCATTTCCATATTCAAAAATCATAATAACTGCAGCTTAAACCCTAAAATTAATTATCAATTAAAAATAAAATCGCGTTTCCGTATGAAATGAAGCAGTCATAGGCGGTTTAGAGCAATTTTATGTTCTAGAGACCTCCGGGCCGTGGTGGCCAACGGTCAGCGATTCTGACGGTCGAACACGTCGTTCGGTCCGGTCTTAATAACACTGGTCTCGTGTGAGCAGAAAAAAAAAAAAAAAAAACTCAAAATACCTTGTACGGAAGTATCGATATAATTAGGTACATGAATCATACCTAAAATATCCCTTAAACGATAAAGTTTAAACATACGATGAAGCATGACATGCTACTAAAAGAAGATATATGATATAAGAATCCAAACAGCCCTATCTTTAGTATCCCCTCTTCGTAATACCTACATGTGATAACCTACTCAAGAGAGCAACAACAACATGTATCAAATAGACTTAGCTATCACTCTCTACATGCCTTAGAAATATGAAAACTCGTATGGACATATTCTAATGCCAGGAACTAATGGAAAATCCTAATTCTCGTCGTATTCTCGTACCTAAGAGTTTGAAACCCAACATGTGTCACCCAGTCTGAATTTAGTTGAGAGACCTAAAGCGGCAAAGCCAGACACCTAGGGTATACGTATTACAAATATTATTGGATTGCATGCATTGACTACTGACAAAACATGTATATATACAAGCTACAAAGAAAATCACATGAGAGATATTTACAAATTTTGTAGCTTACGAACTGGACTAATTCTAAGCTACGAACTAGCAGAGATATCTAAAGGTGTTTTTACTGAGTTTGTGCTAATATGCTCCTGCAAGTGAAACGACCGATGAGTGAGGTTCAACTTGGATAATAGATAATCGAATTGAGGATGGTGCAATGGTTTTGTGAGAACGTCCGTGAGTTGGTCCCCTGTTGGCATATATGTGACTCGGAGGGCACCACGTTGCACATGTTCCTGCACAAAGTGATAGGCAAGAGCTATTTGTTTCATTCTTGAATGGAAAAAGGGGATTGGCGCTGAGGTTTGCTGCACCGACATTGTCACAATAGACGACTGGAGGCTGCTGATGTTTGCAGCCAAGTTCTCCGAATAGGGACAACATCCACATGAGTTTCGCAGCTGTATCGGCTAGAGCCTTGTACTCAGCTTCGGTGGACGATCTGTGTAACACCCCGTATTTTCTATTCACGTTATAATAATGAATCCTAGAATACTTAATTTAAAATGTAAAAATTAAGGGAAACGGGTTATGCCATTGTGTTCGTCTCGAAATTCTGGTTGAGATAGAGTCCAAGTTTGCGTAAATCGGACTTCGTATGAAGAAGTTATGGCTGTCGGAAGTTTCAAAAATTCAAATAAATTCAAACAGTTCGAAAGCGAGTTCAAAATTCAAACAGAAGTCAGAAGCGGGCTGGGTGGGAAAATTCCCGCCCAGGCAGGTCGACCAGGGGGTCGACCCTAGTGTCGACCTCCCCCTCAAAGGCCGACCTGGCCCCCGGCCAGATCTGAAATTTGAACAACTGCTGACTCGGTGCTGAGTCACTAGGGTTTCTGGATGGTCCTGATCAGGTCTAGGTGGCTGTGATTAACCATAGGTTCATCTAACGGCTATAATCAAACTGAAATTCTATATAAACAACTCAATGCCTAACCTAAAAACACAGAAAAATAAACTTAGAACTGAAATGCCGTCAGTAGAAGACTTGGACTAGCTATCACCATTTCCAATTCAAAGACGAGTTAAAGAACTTGATCAAAAATCAAATTAAAGTGAGTCTAATTCAACGATCTTCTACAAAGGAGCGCATCTCCAATTTCAGAATTCAGATTTCAGAATGCAAGAATTCTTTTTAGTTTGTAAGTTAGTTGTTACGCAGATTTAAACATTCCTTTCGACTGAATTCATGACATGTTGTAATTGGAATATAGTATAATGCTTATGTATAAGATTTAATTCTCGTTTATCTTAAAATATCGTTGTAATTAAACATGTCTATATGCTTGTGGCGATGAACATGTTGTATATTTCATGTCTATATGCTTATGGCGATGAACATTTTGTATATTTCATGTCTATATGCTTGGGTGATGTACAACATTGTATGTTATTACGATTGGGTAAAGTACTTATTATGCCAACAAAATGGTGAAACATGTCATGTTGAAATTTGATGGTTATTTGCAAGTCTAGGATCTAAATCAGATGCCTACATGTAGAGTAACATTCATGAATAGTTAGAACCATGTCAAGTTGAATCTATTTATGTAGTAAAAAGGTTGGAATTGCAATCCTCTTATGTTTAACACACATAAGTTATCATGCTAAGTTGCAATTTAAAAATGGTTAGAGTAGCTTTCTTATGTTTTGACATACATAAGTTAGTATGTTAAATTCCGGTTTAAATCTTGTTTATGTGTTAAACCTCCATGTTAGACCCATATCAAGTTTACATGACTCAGTCACAAGTTCACCTTTACCTGTTTAGTTGAGATAATGATACATCTATGCCAAGTTACATGTGATAAGTTTAATGTATGCTATTTTATGTCTATGTCATGTTCCTTTATTTTT
This sequence comes from Allium sativum, assembly GCA_030737875.1. Classification (NCBI taxonomy): domain Eukaryota; kingdom Viridiplantae; phylum Streptophyta; class Magnoliopsida; order Asparagales; family Amaryllidaceae; genus Allium; species Allium sativum. Next base: position 965,316,789 of record CM060922.1, read on the forward strand.
ACCCTTTTTTATTAATGGGTTTGGGCTAATTTGTTAGCCCAACATTTTATGTAATTCATACATACGTTCTACGGGGATAACGAGGGGGAAACATAAAAATTCATGGCATACGATTGTTCATAAAATGGTATACTCGATATACCATTTATTTTGAGCAACATTTGAAAAGATAATTATGGCATGAGTAAATTAAAATTAATTTACATAAAGAAATTTGACATATATAGAAAAATATGAATTTAGAAAAGATGAATATGCCTAACCCAAGATTAGACTGAGTTGTGGTGTAAATCTGCCCAGAACCGACCGGGATATCCAGTAACCACAACAAGACCTATCTAATGTGGGTGGTTAGTGCATCAAGCCCAAAAAGAACCCGAGGTTAGACTGAGTTGTGGTGTAAATCTGCCCGGAACCGACCGGCATATCCAGTGACCCCAACAAGACCTGTCTAATGTGAGCGGTTGGTGCTTTAAATTAAAGCTAAGTCAGATTGGTAGGGTTAAGTAAATTAGGAAAACACTTAACTGATTCAACATGTTAACTAAAACGAATGGGCTGGGTTAGGTAAATTTGGACACTTAACCAAATAAACATGTTGATTTGAAAACCCTAGTAACGGGGACCCATTTCAGCAGTATCCCACATAGATGTGTCATGGCACCCTGAAACTAGGCAGGGTGGGGCACGATTACTGGACTGAATTATAAGCGGTCAAAACGTCGGCGGTTGGTGGGCCAGTGTAGGTTCCGACGGATTATGGGCGTGCACGTACTCCGGAGTGGAAAAAAAATCGGGCATTAGGCATCAGTAGTGTACTCTGTGCATCTTGAATCGTGTCGGGTTGCCACCAGAAGGACTGATACACCCCATGGTGGGACCAGCACAGGTGACTACAATCAAGCGGGGCCGAAGGACACATGACTTGAATACATGCGAGTAGGAGCCGATCATTTAGGGGATCGTTTGTTGTAAACACGTGGGCTGGTTGAACCAATGGTTAAGTAGGTGCAGAGACTATAGTAATGGATGCGATCCCACGTCCCTCTTATCTTATATTAGGGTATTGTCCTATGTTCTGTTATCACTATCATGATCCATTTTCTTGTTTAAATATTAGTAACCACTGAACTTACCTGACTTATTGTCTGACCCGTTTCCTTTCGTTTTCTTTTCTTCTGTCCCCCCCTCCCCCTCAGGTCCACAGGAAGGAAATACTCCAGCTTAATCAGACTCTTTACAAGCTTCAAGAAAGTAGACGTATGACTTGGACTCTCTTGCATTGGCTATGGCTTTGGACATGATCCTCGGGGATTTATGCATTTTTACTTTTTATTTTATGCTTCTTTATTGAATAATCAAGACAGAAATTATGGTGTAATGTTTTGAAGTTGTTTTGAGACAATTTGATAAAATGCTTTTGTATTGAAGTACGTATGAAATAAATATTTGGAATCCGCTGCTTAAATTTATCTATCTTGTAAATTTTTCTGTGTCTTGTACCTATAACTCTCCACCAGAGCTAAGGCATTCCCTTTGTGAGTGACCTTAATGGAGGTGGGGTGTTTCACTTGGTATCAGAGCAAATGTTTGCCAGATTAGATAAGAATTTTTGAAAACTATTTTCAAAAGAAATATAACGAAGCATTTTACAAAGAAAAGTGTTGTTTTAAAATTAAAAAGGCATAATCCCCAAAGCCATATGCACTATCATTCTATCCTTCATTTTGAATCATTTCTTTTTCGTTTCAGCATGTCTGGGAATCTTAACCTTCCAGAGGGTGTGCCAATACCTTGTTGGTTCAGGAGGTACTTAGAGGTTAGGGCCAACGATGCAGGCCCAGCAGATATTCATCCTCCTCGCTATAGTGGTTCCTCCTCCTCCTCCTCCTCGTGCAAATGCTTTCTCAAAGATCTGTAGAAATTTTAGGACCATGGGTGGAAAGGATTTCAAGGGGACTGAATCATTCGTAGAAACAAGGAACTGGCTCAAAGAAACTGAGGATCTATTCGTTATCTTCTAGTGGACGATAGACAAAAGATATAGTTGGCAGTGCGGTTGCTCAAAGACGAAGCTTCCTATTGGTGGGAAGTCACTAACGCTAAGAGGCCGGTTGAAACATAGATGGATTTCAGAATAAGGTTTGAGATGAAATTCCTCTTACAAGCTGAACGAAGTTTACAGCTGGAAATATTCTTATCTCTTAAGCAAGGAAGTATGACGGTCAAGGAGTATGTCAATCAATTCAATCAGCTGGCCCAGTTTGGACTGGACTTAGTGAATACTCCTCATAAGAGGGCTCTCCGTTTTGTCAAGGGATTGAATGAGCCAATTCACAGCTTGGCTATGACCCACATACCTATGGAGGCTGCTTACGAAAGGTTTGTGGACATGGCACTTTTAAATGAGGAAGACAAGGGCAAGAATGAGGCAAAAACAGAAGTGCCTCAAGATAAGAAGGCGGAAGGGTCACAGAACAAGAAGGCTGATCCAAAGAAAGGCGGGAAGAACAACAAACACCATGAAAAGAGAAAGTGTAATTTCTGTGGCATTCCTGGACATCTGGTCAAAGACTGCAGGAAGAAGAAAAGGAAGATTGGTGGTTGTTTCTACTGTGGTGAGACAGGACACATGGCTAGGGCTTGCCCAAAGAAGCAAGGGCAGGGAGTTGGACCTTCTTCGAGAGGACAAGTTCACGCTCTCACAACACCTCCGCAAGAACGAGGTAGAAATATTTCTTTCGAAAGTTTAGTCTATCTTTTTGATCATCCTGTTCGTACATTGTTTGATTCTGGTGCATCGCACTCATTTGTATCTGCTAATTTAGTCGAGTCTCTACACCTAGACACTAGTTTAGTAGAGGATCCCTTGGTCGTTTTAAATCCAATCGGGGGCTCAGCTTATTTGTCAATGGTTTGTTTGGATTTGAAAATATCTATTCTAAGTGTTGAGTTTAGGTGCAATACCTATGTTTTGGGATTCACGGGCTATGGATTGATTCTAGGCATGTATTGGCTATCCACTAATGGTGCCATCCTCGATTGTGAAAAAAGAGTGGTTAAACTCCTGACTCGCCTTGGTAAAACTCTTGAAATTTCTTGCAATTCCCCGAACTTTGTTATGCTAAACTATCTAGAATCTCTTGATGCGTCTGTTGAGGACTTACAGTCTGTATAGGTAGTCCGTGAATATTCTGATGTGTTTGAAGAGGTAAAGGATTTACCCCTGAAGGGGGAGATAGACTTCCGCATATACCTCATTGACAATGCAAAGCCCGTTGCTTTACCCATTAGGCACATGGCCCCAAGGGAGAGAAAGGAGCTCAGTAAGAAAACCCAAGAGCTGCTTGAAAAGGGGTTCATAAGACGGAGTATTTCTGAATGGGGTGCTCCGGTAGTATTCGCAACCAAAGCTGATCGTTCGCTCTTCCTGTGCGTTGATTATAGGGAGCTAAACAGACTGACCAAGAATAAAAGACATCCACTCTCAAGAATAGATGATTTGTTTGATCAGCTTGTAGGTGCATCAGTTTTCTCCCAGTTAGATTTAGCTACCGGGTTTCATCAGCTAAGGGTGGCTGAAGACAGCATTGGTAAGACCGCATTCAGAACTCCCGATGGTTTCTTCGAGTGGATTTTCATGCCCTTCGGCTTGACAAACACACCCGCTTACTTCGTGGATTTAATGAGCAGGGTGTTCCGAGAGTTCCTCAATAAGTTTTGGGTAGTCTTCGTAGACGATATTTTGATCTTCTCAAAGAATGAGGAAGAACATGCTCAGCATATAAAGGAAGTCATGGATACCCTCCGGGCACATCAGTTGAAGGAGAAATTCTCCAAATGCCATTTTTGGAGAGAAGAAGTTAGGTTCCTTGGACATGTGGTGTCCAAAGAGGGGATAGCTGTGGACCCCGCGAAAGTGGTTGCCGTGCAAGATTGGAAGGTTCCTCGAAACACAACCGAAGTCCGAAGCTTTCTCGGGCTAGCAGGCTTTTATCGAAAGTTCATCAAAGATTTTGCAAAAATCTCAGCTCCACTAACAAGAATGACAAATAAGAACCTAGCTTTCAATTGGGACTTGGATTGCGATATTGTTTCCCAACGTTTGAAAAGGGCTCTAACAACAGCCCCAGTTCTGACATTACCTGATGGAAGCAAGATGTTTACAGTATACACAGATGCATGCAGAACGGGACTAGGTGCTATTCTGATGCAAGAAGGGAAGGTAGTGGCTTATGGTGGAAGACAATTGAAAGTACATGAGAAAAACTACCCGACCCACGACCTAGAGTTGGCAGCCGTCGTTTTTTCGCTTAAGTCTTGGCGTCATTATCTCCTAGGTGAGAAATTTGAACTGTATACTAACCATAAATCATTGAAATACCTATTCTCGCAGAAAGATCTCAACTTGAGGCAGCAAAGGTGGATGGAGTTCCTCGCCTCGTACGTTTTTGAGATTTCCTACACTCTTGGTAAAGGCAATGCAGTAGCAGACGCCTTAAGTAGAAAGAAGCTAACCTTAACCCATCTCCTTGTGGAAAGGCAAAGCTTGGAGTTCATAGTAAGCTTTAACTTCAGACCCTTCACTGAATTTGTACCCGGCTTGCTAGCAACATTAGAAGTGCGACCAACTCTATTAGACTCAGTCGGAGCCGCACAAAGAGAAGACCCTCAGCTAGCCAAAGTAATGGACAAATTAATTAGGGGTGAGACTTCTTAGTCACCTCAATAGATAATCCATGGATGCCAAGGGCTGGTTGAGACGAGATGGAAGACTATGTGTCCCACAGGCAAGGGGTTTGGTAAAGACGGTTCTAGAATAGGCACACCATTCCAAGATGACCATACACCCAGGCGGAGACAAAATGTACAAAGATATCAAAAGAGTTTTCTTTTGGAATGGCATGAAGAAAGACATAGCTGAATTTGTTTCTAAATGTTTAATATGCCAACAAGTCAAGGCGGAGCAGAAGAAGCCTGGTGGTCTGCTCCATCCTCTAGAGATCCCACAGTGGAAATGGGATAGCATCTCAATGGACTTTATAGATGGGTTGCCTAGGTCAAGAAGGGGCAATACTAGCATTTGGGTAATAGTGCACAGGCTCACAAAAAGCGCCCACTTTATACCCGTCAAGAGTAGAAGGACCGCCTCATCTCTAGCATCCATATATCTTAAGGAGATAGTTCGACTCCATGGGATACCATCCAGCAGAGTGAGTGATCGAGACCCTATCTTCACGAGCGAATTTTGGAAGAGTTTACAAGAGGATGTAGGCACATAGTTATGCTTAAGCACGGCCTATCACCCTCAAACTGATGGCCAGACGGAAAGAGTCAATAGAGTATTAGAAGACCTCTTGAGGTTATGCATTATTGACTTCGGAGGTACATGGGAGGATCATCTTTCTTTGGTGGAATTCGCTTACAACAATAGCTACCAAGCCACCATAGGCATGGCGCCTTTCGAAGCTTTATATGAATGACCGTGCAGGTCACCAACTTGCTGGTGGGAGTCAACAGACAAGCTCATACTTGGACCAGACATGATTAGGGAGACTTCAGAGAAAGTAGACTTGATGCAAAGAAGAATGAAGACTGCCCAAGATAGACAGAAGTCCTACGTAGACTAAAGAAGAACCAACCTTGAGTTCGAATTTGGAGACAAGGTGTTCCTTAAAGTATCTCATTTGAGGAACGTCGTTCGCTTTGGATCCGTAGGAAAGTTAGCACCAAGATTTGTAGGGCCGTTCCCTATCATCGAGAAGATTGGAAAGATGGCTTATAGGGTACAGCTACCCAAAAGATTTGTCGGGATTCATAATGTCTTTCATGTCTCTCACCTGCGGAAGTGCTTACACGAGTCTGCGGAAGTGGTAGAACTAAGTATGCTAGAAGAAGTTGAAGTTGAACGAGAAGCAACTGTGAGAAGAGTTCCAACCTGTATCTTGGGAACAAAGGTCAGAAAGCTACGCAACCGTGAAGTTAAGCTCGTCAAGGTTCAATGGAGCGATGCCGAGGAAGACACGACTTGGGAAACTGAGGACCGTATACACGCAACCTACCCTTTTCTTTTTGAGGGTACATCTTTAATCTCTTTTTCCTCAAGTTTATGCTTGTATCTATCTTTTTAAGTATATCTCCTCGATCCTATCCTTTATCCTTAGGTAGGAACCTATTTGGCTGTAAACATGTAATTGAAACATGTTATGATTGATGGTTGCAAGTGGTTGATAGTGGATGCATATACACACACATTAGGTACTAGATCGGCTCAGTCACTTCCATATTGCATATGCATATATGTATTGGTTTATGGATTAAAACTTGACGTGTTATCATATGAACATTGCATTTGTATGAATGGTTGTGCACTCATATAAGAAATTTTAAGTAGGAAAATTTGCATTCATAATGGACTCATGGCACTGACATAATTTGCATTAAGGAGGTCAACTGAATCAGTAGACCGCCTGATTTTGCATTAGATAAGGACATATACACACACTATGCATATGATCATGAAGCATTAGAAATCTTTCAAGGACATTGGACGCCTGTGTTTGGTGGTTGAGTAGATGATTGATATGATGGTAGGATATAAGTTCTTCTCAACTTGGAGATTTCGGGGATGAAATCCTAAAAGGAGGGGAGAATGTTACACCTCGTATTTTCTATTCACGTTATAATAATGAATCCTAGAATACTTAATTTAAAATGTAAGAATTAAGGGAAACGGGTTACGCCATTGTGTTTGTCTCGGAATTCTGGTTGAGATTGAGTCCGAGTTTGCGTAAATTGCTTCGTATGAAGAAGTTATGGCCGTCGGAAGTTTCAGAAATTCAAATAAATTCAAATAGTTTGAAAACGAGTTCAAAATTCAAACAGAAGCCAGAAGCGGGCTGCGCGTAAAAATTCCCGCCCTGGCAGGTCGACCAGGGGGTCGACCCTAGTGTCGACCTCCCCCCTCAGAGGTCGACCTGGCCCTCGGCCAGATCTGAAATTTGAACAACTGATGACTCTATGCTGAGTGACTAGGGTTTCTGGATGGTCTTGATCAGGTCTGAGTGGTAGTGATTAACCCTAGGTTTATCTAACGGCTATAATCAAACTGATATTCTATATAAACAACTCAATGCCTAACCTAAAAACACATAGAAAAATAAACCTAGAACTGAAATGCCGTCAGTAGAAGACTTGGAGTAGCCGTCACCATTTCCAATTCAAAGACGAGTTAAAGAACTTGAATCAAAAATCAAATTAAAGCGAGTCTAATTCAACGATCTTCTTCAAAGGAGCGCATCTCCAATTTCAGAATTCAGATTTCAGAATGCAAGAATTCTTTTTAGTTTGTAAGTTAGTTGTTACGCAGATTTAAACATTCCTTTCGACTGAATTCATGACATGTTGTAATTGGAATATAGTATAATGCTTATGTATAAGATTTAATTCTCGTTTATCTTAAAATATCGTTGTAATTAAACATGTCTATATGCTTGTGGCGATGAACATGTTGTATATTTCATGTCTATATGCTTATGGCGATGAACATTTTGTATATTTCATGTCTATATGCTTGGGTGATGTACAACATTGTATGTTATTACGATTGGGTAAAGTACTTATTATGCCAACAAAATGGTGAAACATGTCATGTTGAAATTTGATGGTTATTTGCAAGTCTAGGATCTAAATCAGATGCCTACATGTAGAGTAACATTCATGAATAGTTAGAACCATGTCAAGTTGAATCTATTTATGTAGTAAAAAGGTTGGAATTGCAATCCTCTTATGTTTAACACACATAAGTTATCATGCTAAGTTGCAATTTAAAAATGGTTAGAGTAGCTTTCTTATGTTTTGACATACATAAGTTAGTATGTTAAATTCCGGTTTAAATCTTGTTTATGTGTTAAACCTCCATGTTAGACCCATATCAAGTTTACATGACTCAGTCACAAGTTCACCTTTACCTGTTTAGTTGAGATAATGATACATCTATGCCAAGTTACATGTGATAAGTTTAATGTATGCTATTTTATGTCTATGTCATGTTCCTTTATTTTTACCCTTTTTTATTAATGGGTTTGGGCTAATTTGTTAGCCCAACATTTTATGTAATTCATACATACGTTCTACGGGGATAACGAGGGGGAAACATAAAAATTCATGGCATACGATTGTTCATAAAATGGTATACTCGATATACCATTTATTTTGAGCAACATTTGAAAAGATAATTATGGCATGAGTAAATTAAAATTAATTTACATAAAGAAATTTGACATATATAGAAAAATATGAATTTAGAAAAGATGAATATGCCTAACCCAAGATTAGACTGAGTTGTGGTGTAAATCTGCCCAGAACCGACCGGGATATCCAGTAACCACAACAAGACCTATCTAATGTGGGTGGTTAGTGCATCAAGCCCAAAAAGAACCCGAGGTTAGACTGAGTTGTGGTGTAAATCTGCCCGGAACCGACCGGCATATCCAGTGACCCCAACAAGACCTGTCTAATGTGAGCGGTTGGTGCTTTAAATTAAAGCTAAGTCAGATTGGTAGGGTTAAGTAAATTAGGAAAACACTTAACTGATTCAACATGTTAACTAAAACGAATGGGCTGGGTTAGGTAAATTTGGACACTTAACCAAATAAACATGTTGATTTGAAAACCCTAGTAACGGGGACCCATTTCAGCAGTATCCCACATAGATGTGTCATGGCACCCTGAAACTAGGCAGGGTGGGGCACGATTACTGGACTGAATTATAAGCGGTCAAAACGTCGGCGGTTGGTGGGCCAGTGTAGGTTCCGACGGATTATGGGCGTGCACGTACTCCGGAGTGGAAAAAAAATCGGGCATTAGGCATCAGTAGTGTACTCTGTGCATCTTGAATCGTGTCGGGTTGCCACCAGAAGGACTGATACACCCCATGGTGGGACCAGCACAGGTGACTACAATCAAGCGGGGCCGAAGGACACATGACTTGAATACATGCGAGTAGGAGCCGATCATTTAGGGGATCGTTTGTTGTAAACACGTGGGCTGGTTGAACCAATGGTTAAGTAGGTGCAGAGACTATAGTAATGGATGCGATCCCACGTCCCTCTTATCTTATATTAGGGTATTGTCCTATGTTCTGTTATCACTATCATGATCCATTTTCTTGTTTAAATATTAGTAACCACTGAACTTACCTGACTTATTGTCTGACCCGTTTCCTTTCGTTTTCTTTTCTTCTGTCCCCCCCTCCCCCTCAGGTCCACAGGAAGGAAATACTCCAGCTTAATCAGACTCTTTACAAGCTTCAAGAAAGTAGACGTATGACTTGGACTCTCTTGCATTGGCTATGGCTTTGGACATGATCCTCGGGGATTTATGCATTTTTACTTTTTATTTTATGCTTCTTTATTGAATAATCAAGACAGAAATTATGGTGTAATGTTTTGAAGTTGTTTTGAGACAATTTGATAAAATGCTTTTGTATTGAAGTACGTATGAAATAAATATTTGGAATCCGCTGCTTAAATTTATCTATCTTGTAAATTTTTCTGTGTCTTGTACCTATAACTCTCCACCAGAGCTAAGGCATTCCCTTTGTGAGTGACCTTAATGGAGGTGGGGTGTTTCACTTGGTATCAGAGCAAATGTTTGCCAGATTAGATAAGAATTTTTGAAAACTATTTTCAAAAGAAATATAACGAAGCATTTTACAAAGAAAAGTGTTGTTTTAAAATTAAAAAGGCATAATCCCCAAAGCCATATGCACTATCATTCTATCCTTCATTTTGAATCATTTCTTTTTCGTTTCAGCATGTCTGGGAATCTTAACCTTCCAGAGGGTGTGCCAATACCTTGTTGGTTCAGGAGGTACTTAGAGGTTAGGGCCAACGATGCAGGCCCAGCAGATATTCATCCTCCTCGCTATAGTGGTTCCTCCTCCTCCTCCTCCTCGTGCAAATGCTTTCTCAAAGATCTGTAGAAATTTTAGGACCATGGGTGGAAAGGATTTCAAGGGGACTGAATCATTCGTAGAAACAAGGAACTGGCTCAAAGAAACTGAGGATCTATTCGTTATCTTCTAGTGGACGATAGACAAAAGATATAGTTGGCAGTGCGGTTGCTCAAAGACGAATCTATTTATGTAGTAAAAAGGTTGGAATTGCAATCCTCTTATGTTTAACACACATAAGTTATCATGCTAAGTTGTAATTTAAAAATGGTTAGAGTAGCTTTCTTATGTTTTGACATACATAAGTTAGTATGTTAAATTGCGGTTTAAATCTTGTTTATGTGTTAAACCTCCATGTTAGACCTATATCAAGTTTACATGACTCAGTCACAAGTTCACCTTTACCTGTTTAGTTGAGATAATGATACATCTATGCCAAGTTACATGTGATAAGTTTAATGTATGCTATTTTATTTTTATATCATGTTCCTTGATTTTTACCCCTTTTTGTTTATGGGTTTGGGCTAATTTGTTAGCCCAACATTTTGTGTAATTCATACATACGTTCTAACGGATAACGAGGGGGAAACATAAAAATTCATGGCATAGGATTGTTCGTAAAATGGTATACTTTATATACCATTTATTGTGAGCAACATTTGAAAAGATAATTATGGCATGAGTAAATTAAAATTAATTTACATAAAGAAATTTGACATATATAGAAAAATATGAATTTAGAAAAGACGAATATGCCTAACTTGAGGTTAGACTGAGTTGTGGTGTAAATCTGTCTGAAACCGACCGACATATCCAGTAACCACAACAAGACCTGTCTAATGTGGGTGGTTAGTGCATCAAGCCCAAAAAGAACCCAAGGTTAGACTGACTTGTGTTGTAAATCTACTCGGAACCGACCGACATATCTGGTGACCACAACAAGACCTGTCTAATGTGAGTGGTTGGTGCTTTAAATTAAAGCTAAGGCAGGACTGGTAGGGTTAAGTAAATTAGGAAAACACTTAATCGATTCAACATGTTAACTAAAACGAATGGGCTGGGTTATGTAAACTTGGACACTTAACCAAATAAACATGTTGATTTGAAAACCCTAGTAACGGGGACCCATTTCAGCAATAACCCACATAGATGTATCATGGTACCCTGAAACTAGGCAGGGTGGGGAACGATTACTGGGCTGAATTATAAGCAGTCAAAACGTCGGCGGTTGGTGGGCCAGTGTAGGTTCCGACGGAGTATGGCGTGCACGTACTCCGGAGTGGAAAAAATCAGGCACTAGGCATCAGTAGATGAATCGTGTCGGGTTGCCACCAGAGGGACTGATACACCACATGGTGGGACCAGCACAGGTGACTACAATCAAGTGGGGCTGAAGGACACAGGACTTGAATGCATACGAGTAGGAGCCGATCATTTAGGGGATCGTTTGTTGCAAACACGTAGGCTGGTTGAACCAATGGTTAAGCAGGTGCAGATACTATAGTAATGGATGTGATCACACGTCCCTCTTATCTTATATTAGGGTATTGTCCTATGTTCTGTTATCACTGTCATGATCCCTTTTCTTGTTTAAATACTAGTAACCACTGAACTTACCAGACTTATTGTCTGACCCATTTCCATTCGTCTTCTTTTCTTCCGTTCCCCCCCCCCCCTCAGGTCCATAGGGAGGAAATACTCCAGCTTAATCAGACTCTTTACAAGCTTCAAGAAAGTAGATGTATGACTTGGACTCACTTGCATTGGATATGGCTTTGGATATGATCCTTAGGGATTTATGCATTTTTACTTTTTGTTTTATGCTTCTTTATTGAATAATCAAGACAGAAATCATGGTGTAATGTTTTGAAGTTGTTTTGAGACAATTTGATGAAATGCTTTTGTATTGAACTACGTATGAAATAAATATTTGGATTCCGCTGCTTAAATTTATCTATCTTGTAAATTTTTCTGCGTCTTGTACCTATAACTCTCCACCAAAGTTAAGGCATTCCCTTTGTGACGGACCTTAATGGAGGTGGGGTGTTTCAATCTGGCTATAGTACGTTGTTTCTGGGAACTCCAAGAAATGCGTGTTTTCCCAAGATAAACAAGATATCCAGTGGTCGAGACGTAGTCGTTTTTGTTGCTTGTCAGATCGACATTAGAGAAGGCATGAAGTGCCAAGGACTGAACATTAGATATGTTGGTACCTTTGTCCAGTGAGCTAGCAAGATAGCGCAAGACTCGTTTTAGAGCTAACAAATGATGTGTTATTGGTTGATGCATGAATTGAGATAACCTATTTATAGAGAAAGCGAAATCCGGCCTGGTCATGTTGAGATACTAGGGGCTTCCTACAAGATGGCAGAATTCTGTGGGTGTGGGCAGAGTGGTGCCGCTTGCACAAGCCAAATGATTGGATGTAGAAAAGGGTGTGATTGCTGGTGTGGTGTCCGCCATTCCTGCCTTGTTGAGAAGATCTTGTATATAACGACGCTGACTGAGAAAAATGCCACTCTTGGATGGTAGAACTTCGACACCGAGGAAGTAGCGGAGGGTGCCGAGGTCCTTTAATGAGAATCTAGCTGAGAGATTGGCCATAATTTTTTGACAGTAGCAGGTGAGTTCCCAATAATTATTATGTCATCGACGTACACCACGGGATATACCGTTGCTGTTTCATTTCGATAGATGAATAATGATGCATCTACAATGGAATTTACAAAGCCGAGAGTGATCAGATAACCCTGAAGTTTCATTGTACCAAGCGCGAGGCGCCTGTTTGAGGCCATAAAGTGGTTTACGGAGACGATAAACATGGTCAGGGAAGGTTGAGTCAGTGAACCCAGGAGGTTGATTCATGTAGACCTCTTTGATGAGGCTTCCTTGAAGGAATGCGTTATTAACGTCAATTTTGTCGAATTGGCCATCTATTGAGGACTGCAATGGCGAGAACTATACGCACTGTGACAGGTTTCACAACGGGGCTTAATGTGTCGGCGTAGTCCTAACAGGGGCATTGATGGAAACCCTTGGCTATAAGACATGCCTTGTATCGATCAATGTACCCATCCGGCTTATATTTCACATGGAAGATCCATTTGCATCCAATTAGGTTTTGTTCGGGAGAATTTGGGACGAGATCCATGTGTTGTTGCGCTGCAGTGCAACATATTTGTCCTGCATTGCCACTCGCCATTCGAGTTGTTTGAGAGCTTGTGAGATAGTGCGCGGTTCAAGTATCGGGACTATTGTGACATGGGAGTTTAGGCGAGTGACATGTTTGACGATACTGTTTTGTGAGTGAGTTACAGTATATACTAGAGGGACAGGAAGTGTTTGATTTTTTTTTTTTGAATTGTGTTCGGATGGAAGAGGATGCAAGCGGTCTTTCCTGGAGTTGATGAAGGCATTCAAAATTTTTTGTAGTTGGATAGACGTAGGATACATTGTCGGTGATTGTAGATGGAGATGTTGGCGGGGGAAGGGTAGAAGGAAGATTTGGTGAGCTTGTATTGATGGGTTGGTTAACAGTGGGCTGGGTAGGACAGAGGGGAATAGGCTGAGTAATATTGTTTGTTGCTGAATTTTGAGGTGAGTTATCAGTGGTTGGAAGTGAAACAGAGGTGGAATCATGACGAGGCAGGTTATGCGTGGGAGGGACATGGAGTTGTGGGATGGTCAGTGGGGCCCATTCTTCTATAGGGGTGGATGCGGTTGTTGCGGGATGTTGTTTGGATTGATAAGGAAATTCGGTTCCAAGGAAGCACACATGTCGAGATGTACAGATCCGTTCGGTTTTTTGGTTTAGGCATGGGTAAAAATGTTGACCCGCTGCATAACCTACAAAGACACAAACAATATATCAATAATCTAGTTTATGGATAGAGTAAGGGCGTAACCATGGAAAACATAAGCAACCGAAACTCTTTAGCTTGCTGTAGTTGGGTTCTTTTTGTAGTAATTTTGTGTATAGGGAAGTGTTTCCAAGGATAGGGGTGGGGAGACGGTTAATGAGGTATTCCCCCATGGTGAATGCAAGAGGCCAAAAATTGGTGGGCATACTGGCATATGTGAGGAGGGACAATCCAGTCTCTACTATGTGTCGATGACGTCGTTCGGAAAGTCCATTGTGTTCGGTAGTGTGAGGGGGAGTGGTGTAATGACTTATACCAGTGGAGCTAAGAAAATCACATAGGCCTATATACTCGCTGCCATTATCAGAGTATTGTATCTTGATTTTTTGTTTGAAGAAATTTTCGACAAGGGTTTCTTATTTGATGAATATTTGTTTAATATCGGATTTCTTTTTCACAGGATATAGCCAAGAATACCGTGTGTAGTGATCAACAAATAAACAATAGTAGTGAAGGCCATCCTAAGAAATAATAGGTGAAGACCATACATCGGAAAATATAATTTCAAGTGCATGAGTATATTGTATTGTAGAATCTGAAAATTGTAGCTTATGGCTTTTATTGATGTAACAGGATTGACAAAAAATTTTGCGACCAACACCAAAATTGAAGGTTTTATTAAGAAAAATAAAAAGTAGCATCAAACGGGTGACCAAGTTTATGATGCCAGGTGGTGGCTGGTGTAACTTGGAGGTTGTTGACACTAGGTGTAGTGGAGCAGGGCCAGACGTAGACGACATCGACACAAGGACCTTTAAGTAGAGTTTTTCCATTTGCAGTTCCTTGACAAGAAAAGAATCGGATAATAATATAATGCAATGCTTGTTAGATTTTGTAAACTGAGAAACAAACAATATATTTTTTGTCATGGATGGAACAAAAAGAGTGTTTGGGAAAAGAAATTTATCAAGCTTAAGACTCCTAGTATGCTTAATTTGGATTCCCTTACCATCACCCAAATACAAAGAATCAGGACCATTGTAAGGGCAGTGGAGGGCTAAGTTACTGAGTCATTTGCGATGTTGTGGTAGCACCGGAATCGACTAGCCAAGGGGTGGCTGTTGGAGATATAGATAGGGTGTGGGCTTGTGGTGCATTTGGTGACGGTGGGGCTGCGAATCGGGAAGAGAATGGTGGTGTTAGGGTGGAGTGTTGATTGTGAAATACTGGGCAATAAGTGAGGACGTGGCCTCTCGCCTTGCACCATTGACAACAATCAAGAAACGGGTTCGGCTGAGTGGTGGGTCGATTAGAGGCGTTCGGTTGTTGGGAGGTGAAGCCAGAATTGGAGGGAGCTTGATGACGAACGCGGGGATGGTTGGGGCGGCTTTGAGCGGTGAGGGATGTGACCGAGCCTGGTGTTTGTGTTGTGCATTTTGTGTCGATGAGGATGGCTAATTCACGTTGGATGAGTTTCTCATGCAGTTCTTCAAAAGGCATGGGTGCTTCCGAGCATTGACATCGTCGATGATTGGCTTGTAATGATCAACGAGGCATGTAACACCCCGTGAATTCTATAACAATTAATCTTCACAAATTAAAGTGTAATTAATTCTAAATGAAAGAATTAAGGGAAATGGGTTACACCATTGCGTTTGTCTTGGAATTCCGCTTGAGATAGAGTCCGAGTTTGCGCGAATCGGACTCCGTATGAAGGAGTTATGACCTTCAGAAGTTTCAGAATAAAATTTAAAATTCAAACAGCTTGGTTTCAAGTTCAAAATTCGAAAAACAGGTTCAAACTGGGCTGAGCGGGAAACTTCCACCCAGGGACCAGGTCGACCATAGGGTCGATCATGGGGTCAACCTGGTCACCCCAGGTCGACCATAGTGTCGACCTGGGTGTCGACCTGCCAGTCGACCTACCTGGCCGACTTGGCTGGCTGGGTCTGGCTCTGGCTCAAATTTCTGTGGCTCGGTGTGTCACTAGGGCTGACATGTCACCTCTTGATTGGCTCTTTGAACTTTGTATGGTCTAGATTCCTCCTGTCTTCATCTGATGGCTCAAAACAATTTAAAAATCTATAAATACACCCTAAGTCTAAACTAAAAATTCACTCAAAAAAATAAGATGGGAGTCATCATGCTGCCAGGAAGGAATTGAACATAGCCGTCAAGAGAGAGAAGCTTAGAGACGAATCAAATTAAGAAGAAGAAAACTAAAGCTTAATCAAATTAATCAACGCAATGTTAATCTACCTAAAGGAGTGCATCTCAATTTTAGAATTCAGAATCCAGAATTCAAGATTTCTGTATTCGTTGTAAGTATAGTGTCCTTTCAGAATATGAATAAAAACTGTGACGTGATTCGATGTAAATGAAAATAGAATTGTGTTATTGTATGAATTCTGTGTATTGTAATAATTCTATCATGACTTGTGTATTGATATTTGTGGCATAAATTGATTGATGCAAGCCTATTGGACATTTGTATATGAAAGTAATAGCAATAGCAAGTTGTGGCTAAAACTAGAAATTGATCCCTTTATGTTTATGTCGATGGCATGGACTATATACATTCCCTTAGTCTAAGTTAGAATTTATGTAAACATGTTATAGATTTGAGACCTTTTATGCCTACATGACCCAAAACCTATGAACACATTCTTATGTTTATTTGCAAGTATAAATGGATCTATGTTAAGTATCGTTTGGGTTTCATAAACTATTCAAGTTCATGTTGAAATAGGCTATATGATTAGATGTTAAAATTGGACATTTTGGTGAATATACAACATGCTAGTTTTGTGGTTGACATTATGCCAAGTTAAACATATTTAAACACAAGTTTGTATAAGCCTAAATTATGCCATTTCATATGCCACCTACTTAGCTATACTTTGATTTGAATGCAAGTTCACATGACCCATAATTTATGTTGAATCGCTAAATTGCAAGTTCATGCGCCACACACCTTTATGTGAAATACTACATGTTCTTGGTTTCCCCTTTTTCTCACGTTATAAAGCTGGGCTAAATTGTGTCAAGCCCAACACTTGTAACAATGTTGCGAACGTACAAACGGGGGTAATAACGTTGGGTGTAAAACATTAAAAATATAAGTTGGCATGGTTGGCACATGCCAACAGCAATGACATTCTAGTGGTATTAATTGTTATACCCAAGAATAAAGAACATGAAATTTACATATATAATTGAGAAGTAATAAAATATGTAAATTTAGAAAACACGATATGCTTAACCCGAGGTTGGATTGAGTTGTGATGTAAACCTGCCCGGACCCGCTCGGCTGTCCTGTAGTCACAACAATATCTATCCAATGTGGGTGGTTAAGCATTAAGCCCAATAAGGACCTGAGATTAGACTGAGCTACGGTGTAAACCTGCCCGGAACCGACCGGGACATCTAGTAACCATAGCAATACCTGTCTAATGTGAGTGATCAGGTGCTCTAAGAGGCTAAGGACAGATGGTAGGGTTAAGTCAACTATAAACACTTAACCAAATTCAACATGATAACAAGAATTGATAGGTTGGGTTAGGTAAATACAGACACTTAACCACTTAACATGTTTGACTAGAAAAATCCTAGTAACGAGGGACCCGTTTCAGCAGTAACCCAAGTTAGGTATCATGGCACCCTGAAACTAGGCAGGGAGGGGCACGATTACTGGGCTGATTGTAAGCGGTCAAAACGACGACGGTGGGTGCAACAGTGTAGGTTCTAACGGGGTGCGGATGTGCACACACTCCGGAGCAGACAAACAGGGCACTTGGGGCACCAGTAGTATAACCTATGCCTTCTAGAAATTGTGTCGGGGCCGCCACCATGGGTCTTGATACACCCTACGGTGCGACCAGCATAAGTATCTATAATTCTTGGGGGCTGTATGACACATGTTTACGCGAATAGGAGCCGATCTTTAGAAAATGGGGATCACTTCACCCTCAGCATAGGGTGCCAGTTAAAATAAGCTCAAGTAGGTGCAGAAATATAGTGTGGGTGCGATAGCACATTCGATTCTAAATGACGCTTCCTTAGCATGTGACACTTTCCTGTTTTCAGTTTATATCTATCATGCCCTTTTTCTTATTGACATACCGAAGAGTTACTAGATTTACTCAGGCTTTATGTCTGACTCTATTTTCTTTTCATCTTCTTTTTCTTTTGCCCCCCCCCCCAAGGTCCATAGGGAGGAAACAACACAGCTTAGTACTCTTTTGCAAGCTTCAAGATTGTAGACGTATGGTTTGGATCTCTTTTGCACGGATCATGGCCTTGGATATCACTATGGGGATTTTTGTTATTTTTATTTATGTTTTATGCTTCTTTAATAATCAAGACAGTAATGAGGTTGTAATGATGGAAGTATTTTGAGACAATTATGGAAAGGTTTTGTTTGAACACGTATTGTTGAAAAGAAAGTTCTGTTTGGTTTTCGCTATTTAAAATATGTGTATTTATATCTGTCTTGTGTTTATCCGTGGCTTTTACTTATAAACCTCCACCAAAGTTAAGGCATTCCCTTTGTGAGTGACCTTAACGGAGGTGGGGTGTTTCACTTGGTATTAGAGCATAGGTTTACCAGATAAGATATTTTTTTTTTTTTGAAATTGTTTTCAAAAGAAAGTTTAAAGAAGCATTTTTCAAGAAAAAGTGTTATTTTTTTAGAGGCATAATCCCCCAAAGCCATGTGCATTATCTCTCTCTATCCTTCGTTTGGAATTTTTCCTTTCTGTTTCAGCATGTCTGAGGACCTTACACCCCAACGACAGATGCTTTTACTCCTCCTCCTCCTCTACGTGAACCAGCAACCGGAAGAATCGCCGAACAAGAAGACGGATAATAGTCAAGGATGAGAGGACCACAACAATAATAACAAGACACGTGAGAAAAGGAAATGTTATTTCTGTGGCATTGTTGGACATGTGATGAACGACTGCAGAAAGAAGAAGAGGAAGATGAGTGCTACTTGCTTCCATTGCGGCGGGGCTGGACACATGGCTAGGGACTGCCCAAAGAAGAAAGGGCAGGGACAGAAATCTGGATCCACTTCAGGGGGTCAGGTTCATGCGCTAGTGGCACCTCAGCAGGAATGAGGTAGTAATATTTCTGTAGAAAGTGTAGTCTATCTTTATGATCATCCAGTTCACACACTTTTTGACTCTGGCGCATCACACTCTTTTGTTTCATCTGCCTTAGTAGAATCTTTGCATCTAGACACTAGTATGGTAGAGGATCCCTTAGTAGTTTCAAATCCAATTGGGGGCTCCGCTTACTTGTCAATGGTTTGTTTGGGTTTGAAAAATTCTATTCTCAGCGTTGAGTTTAGTTGTAATGCCTTTGTTCTAGGCTTTTTGATCTTAGGCATGGACTGGTTATCCAGTAATGGTGCCATCCTTGATTGTGAGAAAAGAGTAGTTAGACTCTTGACTCGCCAAAGCCAAAGCAAGCCACTCCTGAGAGAAATAAATGAATTCTAGTAACACTCTAGAAATTTCTTGTAACCCCTTGAATGCTGTTATGCTTAGTTATCCAGAGTCGCTTGATGCTTCTGATGAGAATTTGCAATCAGTTAGAGTAGTCCGGGAATATCCGGATGTCTTTGAGGAGGTGAAAGGCTTACCTCCGAGGCGGGAAATAGACTTCCGCATATATCTTGCGGATAATGCAAAGCCTGTAGCTTTACCTGTCAGACACATGGCTCCAAAGGAGAGAAAGGAGCTCAGTAAGCAGGTTAAAGAACTTCTCGAAAAGGGGTTCATTAGACGGAGCATTTCGGAATGGGGTGCTCCAATGGTGTTCGCAACCAAAGCGGATAGTTCGCTTCGCCTTTGCATCGACTATAGGGAGTTAAACAAATTGTCCAAGAAAAATAGGCACCCTCTTTCCCGAATCGATGATTTGTTTGATCAGCTTGTAGGAGCATCGGTCTTCTCCCAACTTGATCTGGCAACTGGGTTCCATCAGCTGAGAGTAGCTGAAGACAACATTGATAAGACGACGTTCAAAACCCCAGACGGTTTCTTCGAGTGGCTTGTCATGCCTTTTCGGCTTGACAAACGCACCTGCTTATTTCGTAGAACTAATGAGCAGGGTGTTCAGAGAATTCCTCAATAAATTTGTGGTTGTCTTCGTAGATGATATCTTAATCTTCTCAAAGAATGAGGAAGAGCATGCTCAGCATCTGAAAGAAATCATGGAAACTCTCCATACACATCAACTAAAAGCCAAATTCTCCAAGTGCCACTTTTGGAGAAAGGAGGTAAGATTTCTGGGGCATATAGTGTCCAAAGAGGGGTTGGTTGTGGACCCCGCGAAAGTGGTGGTGCAAGATTGGAAAACACCAAGAAATGCAACCGAAGTTCGAAGCTTTCTTAGGCTAGCCGGTTTTTACCGAAAGTTTATTAGGGATTTCACGAAAATCTCAGCCCCACTCACAAGGCTAACAAAGAAGAATCTGGTGTTCACTTGGTATTTGGACTGCGAGTTTGCTTTCCAACGATTAAAAAGGGCTCTCACAACAGCCCCAGTTCTGACTTTGCCAGATGGAAGCAAAATGTTCACAGTATACACGGATGCATGTGGAACGGGACTAGGCGATGTTCTAATGCAAGAAGGAAGAGTAGTGGCTTATGGCGGAAGACAATTGAAAGTTCATGAAAAGAACTAGCCAACCCACGATCTTGAGTTAGCCGCCATCGTCTTTGCGCTTAAGTCTTGGCGCCATTATCTCCTAGGTGAGAAGTTCGAATTATACACTGACCATAAATTGCTGAAATATCTCTTATCGCAGAAGGATCTTAACTTGAGGCAGCAAAGATGGATGGAGTTTCTTGCCTCGTATGACTTTGAAATTTCCTATACTCCCGACAAAGGCAATGTAGTAGCAGACGCGTTGAGCCGAAAGAAACTGACCTTAAGCCAGCTCTTTGTGGAAAGGAAAAGCTTGGAGTATATAGCCAGTTTTAACTTTAGGCCTTCCTCGGATTTTGTACCGGGTTTGCTAACATCTCTCGAAGTATGCCCTACTCTCTTAGACTCAATAAGGGCTGCACAACGTGAAGACCCTCAGCTTGTTGATGTGATTGATAAACTTATTAGGGGCGAGACTTCTAGTCACCTCAGTAGATACGCCATCGATGATAAGGGTTGGCTGAGGCGAGATGGAAGATTATGCGTCCCACAAGCAAGGGAGTTGACAAAGAAGGTTCTCGAGGAAGCGCATCATTCCAAGATGACTATACACCCTGGCGGTGATAAGATGTACAAGGATATAAAAAGAACTTTCTTTTGGAGCGGCATGAAGCAAGACGTGGCAGATTTCGTTTCTAAGTGCATGACCTGCCAACGGGTCAAGGCAGAACATAAGAAACTTGGAGGACTACTTCATCCTTTAGAGGCCCCGCAGTGGAAGTGGGATAGCATTTCAATGGACTTCATTGATGGACTACCTAGGTCGAGAAGAGGCAATACTAGCACTTGGGTAATAGTGGATAGGCTTATTAAGAGCGCCCACTTCATACCTATCAAGAATAGAGTGACTGCCTC
Organism: Allium sativum; assembly: GCA_030737875.1. Taxonomy (NCBI): domain Eukaryota; kingdom Viridiplantae; phylum Streptophyta; class Magnoliopsida; order Asparagales; family Amaryllidaceae; genus Allium; species Allium sativum. The sequence goes on from CM060922.1 coordinate 965,338,176, forward strand.
ATCTCTAGCATCTCTTTATCTCAAGGAAATAGTTCGACTCCATGGGATACCCTCCAGCATTGTTAGTGACCGAGACCCTATCTTCACAAGCGAGTTTTGGTGGAGTCTGCAAGAAGCTGTAGGCACGCAGTTATGTTTGAGCACGGCCTATCACCCCCAAACCGATGACCAGACAGAAAGGGTGAATATAGTTTTAGAGGATCTTTTGAAACTTTGCGTTCTTGACTTTGGAGGGACTTGGGAGGATCACCTTCCATTAGTGGAATTTGCCTACAACAACAGCTACCAAGCTACCATCGGTATGGCGCCCTTCGAAGCCTGGTATGGAAGACCGTGCAAAGCACCAACTTGATGGTGGGAGTCTACAGATAAGCTTATACTTGGGCCAGACATGATTCGAGAGACTTCAGAGAAAGTGGACTTGATACGGAGAAGGATGAAGACAGCCCAAGACAGACAAAAATCCTACGCCGACAAAAGAAGGACCGAACTTGAGTTTGAGGTTGGGGACAGGGTTTTCCTTAAGGTATCTCCTTTAAGGAACGTCGTTCACTTTGGATCCACGGGAAAGCTAGCACCAAGATTTGTAGGACCATTTCCTATCATCGAGAAGGTTGGGAAGATGGCCTATAGATTAGAGCTACCCGAGAGACTGGCCGAAGTTCACAACGTCTTTCATGTTTCTCACCACCGGAAGTGTTTGCACGAGTCTACGGTAGTGGTGGAACCTAGCATTCTAGAAGAAACCGAAGTGGAATGTGAAGCAACTGTGAGGAGAGTTCCAACTTGCATCTTAGGAACTGAAGTGAAAAAGCTACGCAACCGCGAAGTCAAACTCGTTAAAGTTCAGTGGAGCGACGCCGAGGAAGACGCGACTTGGGAAACTGAGGACAGAATACGCGCTGCCTACCCTCTTCTTTTTAAGGGTACATCTTTGATCTCTCTTTTTCCTTAAGTTATGCTTTATCTATCTTTTTAGGTATACCTCCTCGATCCTTTTCCTAACTCCTTAAGTAGAAAACAAATGGATGCAAACATGTATTTGAAAACATGTTATGGATGATGGCTGCAAATGGTTGCTAGTGGTTGCTCGTGGATGCATACACACACACACCCTAGGTTATAGATCGGCTCAGTCACTTCATATTGCATATGCATATATGTATTCTCATTTGTATATGGTTGAAACTTGATATGCTGTCATATGGTCGTCGCATTTGTATGAATAGTTGTGCACTCATATAGAATTATGGGTAGGAAAAATTTGCATTCATAATGGATTCATGACACTTACATGATTCGCATTAAGGAGGTCAACTAAATCAGTAGACTGCCTGATTTCCGCATTAGATAAGGACATGTACACACACTATGCATATGATCACGAAGCATTAGAAGACTTTTAAGGATAGTGGATGCCTGTGTTAGTTGGTTGAGTAGATGGACTGTTCGATGGTAGGATATACATTCTTCCTAACTTGAAGATTTCGGGGACGAAATCCTTTTGAGGGGGGAAAATGTAACACCCCATGAATTCTATAACAATTCAGCTTCACAAATTCAAGTGTAATTAATTCTCAATGAAAGAATTAAGGGAAATGGGTTACGTCATTGCGTTCGTCTCAGAATTCTGCTTGAGATAGAGTCCGAGTTTGCGCGAATCGAACTCCGTATGAAGGAGTTATGACCTTCGGAAGTTTCAGAATAAAATTTAAAATTCAAACAGCTCAGTTTCAAGTTCAAAATTCGAAAACAGGTTCAAACTGCGCTGGGCGGGAAAATTCCCGCCCAGGGACCAGGTCGACCATGGTGTTGACCTGGTCACCCCAGGTCGACCATAGTGTCGACCTGCCAGTCGACCTACCTGGTCGACTTGGCTGGCTGGGTCTGGCTCTGGCTCAAATTTCTATGGCTCGGTGTGTCACTAGGGCTGACATGTCACCTCTTGATTGGCTCTTTGAACTTTGTATGGTCTAGATTCCTCCTGTCTTCATCTGACGGCTCAAAACAATTTAAAAATCTATAAATACACCCTAAGTCTCAACTAAAAATTCGCACAAAAAAAATAAGATGGGAGTCGTCATGCTGCCAGGAAGGAATTGAACATAGCCGTCAAGAGAGAGAAGCTTAGAGACGAATCAAATTAAGAAGAAGAAATCTAAAGCTTAATCAAATTAATCAACGCAACGTTAATCTACACAAAGGAGCACATCTCAATTTCAGAATTTAGAATCCAGAATTCAAGATTTCTGTATTCGTTGTAAGTATAGTGACCTTTCAGAATATGAATAAAAACTGTGATGTGATTCGATGTAAATGAAAATAGAATTGTGTTATTGTATGAATTTTGTGTATTGTAATAATTCTGTCATGACTTGTGTATTGATATTTGTGGCATAAATTGATTGATGCAAGCCTATTGGACATTTGTATATGAAAGTAATAGCAATAGCAAGTTGTGGCAAAAACTAGAAATTGATCCCTTTATGTTTATGTCGATGGCATGGACTATATACATTCCCTTAGTCTAAGTTAGAATTTATGTAAACATGTTATAGATTTGAGACCTTTTATGCCTACATGACCCAAAACCTATGAACACATTCTTATGTTTATTTGCAAGTATAAATGGATCTATGTTAAGTATCGTTTGGGTTTCATAAACTATGCAAGTTCATGTTGAAATAGGCTATATGATTAGATGTTAAAATTGGACATTTTGGTGAATATACAACATGCTAGTTTTGTGGTTGACATTATGCCAAGATAAACATGTTTAAACACAAGTTTGTATAAGACTAAACTATGCCATTTCATATGCCACCTACTTAGTTATACTTTGATTTGAATGCAAGTTCACATGACCCATAATTTTTGTTGAATCACTAAATTGCAAGTTCATGCGCCACACACCTTTATGTGAAATACTACATGTTCTTGGTTTCCCCTTTTTCTCACGTTATAAAGCTGGGATGAATTGTGTCAAGCCCAACACTTGTGATAATGTTGCGAACATACAAACGGGGGTAATGACGCTGGGTGTAAAACATTAAAAATATAAGTTGGCATGGTTGGCACATGCCAACGGCAATGACATTCTAGCGGTGTGAATTGTTATACCCAAGAATAAAGAACATGAAATTTACATATACAATTGAGAAGTAATAAAATATGTAAATTTAGAAAACACGATATGCTTAACCCGAGGTTGGATTGAATTGTGATGTAAACCTGCCCGAACCCGCCCGGCTGTCCAGTAGTCATAACAATACCTAACCAATGTGGGTGGTTAAGCATTGAGCCCAATAAGGACCCGAGGTTAGACTGAGCTACGGTGTAAACCTGCCCAGAACCGACCGGCACATCCAGTAACCGTAGTAATACCTGTCTAATGTGAGTGGTCAGGTGCTCTAAGAGGCTAAGGACAGATGGTAGGGTTAAGTCAACTATAAACACTTAACCAAATTCAACATGTTAACAAGAATTGATGGGTGAGGTTAGGTAAATACAGACACTTAACCACTTAACATGTTTGACTAGAAAACTCCTAGTAATGAGGTACCCGTTTCAGCAGTAACCCAAGTTAGGTATCATGGTACCCTGAAACTAGGCAGAGTGGGGCACGATTACTGGGCTGATTGTAAGCGGTCAAAGCGACGGCGGTGGGTGCAACAGTGTAGGATCTAACGGGTTGCGGGTGTGCACACACTCTGGAGTAGACAAACAGGGCACTGGGGGCACCAGTAGTATAACCTATGCCTTCTAGAAATTGTGTCGGGGCCGCCACCATGGGTCTTGATACACCCCATGGTGGGACTGGCATAGGTATCTACAATTCTTAGGGGTCGTATGACACATGTTTACGCGGGTAGGAGCTGATCTTTAGAAAATGGGGATCACTTCACCCTCAGCATGGGGTGCCAGTTAAAATAAGCTCAAGTAGGTGCAGAGATATACTGTGGGTGCGATAGCACATTCGATTCTAAACGACACTTCCTTAGCTTGTGACACTTTCCTATTTTCAGTTTATATCTATCATGCCCTTTTTCTTATTCACATACTGTAACACCCCATATTTTCTGTGAACGTATAAGTAACAAATTAAAGTATACTTAATTTTTAGGAGAAGAATTAAGGGAAACGGGTTCTGCCATTGCGTTCGTCTCGAAATTCTGCTTGAGATAGAGTCTGATTTTGCGTAAAGCGGATACCGTATGAAGGAGATATGGACGAACGAAGTTAGGCAGAAAAACCGAAAACAGGCCAGAAATGCACTGGCGCACTTGTGAAGTGCGCCAGCACAAAAATACACTGGCGCACTTGGGAAATGCGCCCATGTCGAGCCAGAAACCTGCACAGGGTTCTAGAGAGTTCTAATGACGATTTTTGATGTGCTGGACGGACCTGATGGCTTCTACGGTGATCTAATGGTTCTGAAACACTCTCTACACCTATAAATATGTGATTAACCTAACCCTAATTCATAGAATATTGTCTATGACACCATAATGCTACCAAACTCTCTCTCTTAAACCCTAGCCGCCGCCTCTAAATCTAATCTCAAGTGTTCATTCACAATTCAAATTAAAGTTTAGAGCTGCAACAACAATCGAAGAAGATTAATCAGCGTTTCTACATCAAATTCGATTTATAATCTTTTTCTTTAGCCACGAAAGGCAAGTACAGTTATTTTGCGATATAAACGTTAATTATGATTGTGGCATGAATTGTAAATCCGAATCTGAGGTTATGTCTGTTCTGTTCTATTTAGATCTATATTATTCTGTATCTCTTTCTTCTTTCTATTCTATAGCCAGGCTACTACGAGCCTGCGTCGAATCTCATAAGAGATTAACGAACGAACGCTAAATTTTGGGACAAATAATGAATAATGCATAATTGGACATGAAACTATTGCCTATGAGACTATTATTGCCTATGACTATGGTTCATGACTATGAGACTATTGCCTATGACTATAATTCATGACTATGAGACTATTACCTATGACTGTGATTCACGCCTATGAGACTATTGCCTATGACTATGATTCACGCCTATGAGACTATTGCCTATGACATTGAATAAGAAAATATTGTGATCGGTCGCCCATGACTATTGTAGTTAGTTTCTTACGCCTATTCCCTTAATGATACTAGGTCTCATATTTAGTATGTAACTTTGCTAGTTTATTCCATTCACTATTATGTACATCGAGCCTAGTGGGGCCATTATCATTGTATTTGGTTCGTTATTTCATGCCTATTCTTTCTTGTGCTTATCTCCTATTCCTTTTGCTAAGGCCATTTCATGAGTACTTAGAGAACTTGTTGAAACATTGGGCGTAGCTTAATTAAGTTAATAAATATGTTGGCATAATTTGAATTGGCTATGATAGAGAATGATTTACATGCATATTAGTCTTGGACAAAATTGGTAAACTAGAATATTAAATCTAGTTTTGACATGAACTGTAAATGGGAATATTAAGGTTAAGATTTGGGGCATATATTGTATTATGTATTATGACCTTGATTTTGCCATGTAAGTTTAGGCTAAATCTATGATTAGGCAAGATAGGTAAATAGAGTTTTAGATATATATAATCTGCTAAATCTATTATCTGCTAAATCCGTTAAATTGCCTAATCCGTTATCTACTAAATCTTTTATATTGCCTAATTAACTTGTTCTGCTATATTGCCTAATCTGCTAGATCTCTTCATCTGCTAAATCTGTCATCTGTTAAGTCTGCTGAAAATGCCTAATCCGTTATATGCTAAATCTGCTAAATTGCTTAATCCGCTAAATCTGTTAAGTCGTCTAATCTACGAATTTTGTTATTTGCTGAGTTGATATATTTAGTCTGTTATTGACATAATCTGAATTTTCTATAGTTATGAATAATTGACATGTATATTAGGCATGGGCAAAAATGGTAAATTATTAATTAATTGGCCGCAAATATAAACATGGCTAACTCGAGGTTAGAATGAGTTTGCGGCGTAATCCTGCCCGGAACCGCCCGACACATCCAGTGGCCACAAACAATAGGTTCTAATGTGAGAAGTTAGTCATAACATGCTTGAAACCCGAGGTTAGACTCAGTTTGTGGCAGAAACCTGCCCGGAACCAACCGGCCTAACCAGTAGCCGCAAACTGTCAGTCTAATGTGAGAGGTCTGGGCATTAATATTTAATTAATGAAAATCTGAGATAAATATGATGTCTAAATGTGTTGGGTGGATAGGGTTAAACCAACTGGACTAATGAAATTAATAAACCCGTTTCATGAATCTATAGGCCCGGTACAAAGTTAGACAAGTCTGTAAATCTGTTAAATCTGTATGTCTGATCCGTTAGTCTGAAAACTTATTAACTTGATTTTCTGATCTATGAACTAGTTGACCTGAACTCTGTATGTCTGAACTTGTAAACAAGTTAATCTGAAATCTGTTAGTCTGGGGGCACAAGGTTAGGAGGGAAAAATACTTGTGTCATATGTTGTTTGGGACCCATATTAGTCAGTAACCTTTTTTGGTATCAAAACTTTCACCCAACAGTAGGTAGGGTCCGGGCACGCTTACTGAACTAATTATAAGAGGTTCATTCTGATAATGGGGAGGGGTGTTGATGGTGCGTTCCAACCGGGTCATGTGCGTGCATGGATCCCGGTCTGCCTCTGAGGATGTAAGACACCGTGACATCTGTAAATAGGTCTGTGTCATTTAAAGGTTGCCACTTTGGGGAGTGATACACCCTTTTGTGGGGCTGGCACAGGATATTTATGTATTTGGGAGTCGATCGCTTGGGGTAGGGTTTTAGGGTACACTTAGTTCTGTCTGTTTCTGTTGGTACCGTTTGTTTCTGTTGGGTGGCAACACCTGTCTGTTTCTGCGTGGTACCGTCTGTTGGGGTGGTAAAGGCCCATTTACTAGTGTACACCTAATTCTAACATTCTGTTTCCGTAGGGATTATTCTGTTTCCATTTCTGTCTCTGTTCGAGTGATAAAGGCATGTTTCTGTACCTTCTGTTAGGGTGGTAAAGGCCCATTATTCTGTTTCTGTTTCTGTTTAGACATTAGGGTAACACCTAATCCTGTTATACTAGTATTAGTGTAGAGAAGTGAAAAGTAATATCATCATGTTTCTTCTTTTTAACCTAAGTATATCTGTTATTCCTATTTCCTGTTATCTCTCGTCCAGTTTTATTTGCATGCCATGACATTATTATCTGTTCATAACTGAAAGTCACTGGACTTGCCTGACTTTATGTCTGACCCTTGTTGTTTCGCCTCTTTTCTTCTGTCCCCCCAGGTTTTCAAGGAGGGAATACTCTAGCTTGATCCAGATCTTTCTTCCTACTTGGAGTGCTTGAAGTGCTTAAAGTATGGCTTGTCTTTTTCTGGCTTCTTTGGTGGGGATTATGATTTTAAAGTTTTGTTCTTTGATGGCTTTTGAACAAGGCTGATATATATATACTTGAGTTTTTGATAAAGTTGTAACCAAATTGATTTCTGTCCGTTGCAATAAAGTTATAAAGTTTTTCAAGTATTATTTTTATATATGTCTTGTAATATTCTGTTCTGTTTACTAAAATGCTTCATCAAAGTTAAGGCATTCCCTTTGTGAGTGACCTTAACAGAGGTGGGGTGTTACACTTGGTATCAGAGCTGAAGGTTACCAGATTTGGGAAAAGTTTTTTTTTGAAAGCTATTTTCAAAAAGGTTTTGAAAGAAAATATTTTCAAATATAAAGCTTATTTTGAAAAACATAATCCCCAAGAGCCATATAACTTTCCTTCGGTCCTTTTTGTATTGAATCTTTCCTTTTTCGTTTCAGCATGTCTGAAGCATATGAGATACTAGAGGGTGTTCATGTACCCGGTTGGTTTCGTCAATACCCTGAGGCTAGGACTGCCGCCGCAGGTCCCGCAAATGATCCCCCTCCTCCGTCCCCTCCTCGTGCAATTGCTTTCTCAAAGATCTGTAAAGACTTTAGGGCCATGGGTGGAAAGGATTTCAAGGGAACTGAATCATTCGTAAAAGCGAGGAACCGGCTTAAAGAAATTGAGGATCTGTTCATTATCTTCGAGGTGGACGATAGGCAGAAGGTACAGTTGGCGGTATGGTTGCTCAAAGACGAAGCTTCCTACTGGTGGGAAGTCACTAATGCCGAGAGGCCGGTTGAAACATGGATGGATTTCAGAACAAGGTTTGAGACGAAATTCCTCTCGCAAGCCGAACGAAGTATATAATTGGAAAAGTTCTTATCTCTTAAGCAAGGAAGTATGACGGTCAAGGAATACGTCAACCAGACCAACTGGCTAGGTTCAGACTGGATTTAGTCAACACTCAGCATAAAAAGGCTCTCCGCTTTGTTAAAGGATTGAACGAACCACTACACAGCCTAGCCATGACCCATGTACCCATAGGAGCGACTTACGAGAAATTGGTGGACATGGCACTACTGCACGAGGAAGACAAGGGCCAAAAAGAGACAAAGAAGGAAGAACCACAGAATAAGAAAGCATGGCCCAAAAAGGAAACACAAAAGAAGGATGAGAAGTCTGAAGATAAGAAAGAGAAAAAGTGCTTTACTTGTGGAAGCTCGACTCATCTGAACAAGGATTGCAGAAAAAGGAAGGGCACTTGCTTCAACTGTGGTGAGATGGGACATTTCACTAGGGACTACCCGAAGAAACGAGGGCAAGGGCAGAGGGCAAAACCCACTTCTGGAGGACAGGAGAATGCTCATGAGACTGGTAGATAGGGTAGAAATAAGAAAATTTATGTAGAAGGTTTAATTTTCTTATCTGATTTTTGAGTTAAAACTCTTTCTGATTCTGACATTTTGATTCTGTAATCGATACTCTGCACTTTAATACTAGTATTGTTTCTGATTCCGCTGTAGACTCAAACCCCTAAGGGTTAGGACTCATCTGTTTGTGATAGATTAGGGATTGAGAGATATATGTGTTAGGCGTCAAGTAGGACACATACATTCTGGTTTTTATCATGCTTAGTTCGGTAATCTGATCTGTACCAGTAATCTGTAAATGTCTGAATATTTCTGATAAGATTAAGATTTCCAGTTTTGACATTGTCTAAAGAGGGTAATCCTCTGGGTGTCAATCTGATGTTGGTTTCGGTCTTTGGGGCCGATACTTAGGGAAATTATTCCCTCAACCATGGTCTAATGGAAACCAAGTTTTTGTTTCATCTTTACTCGCTTCCATCATTCGACTGTATCCTATCGATCGAATCTTCGAGCTTTAGGTAGAAACCAATGGGTGTAAACATGTGTTTGAGACATGTTATGTTTGATGGTTGCCAGTGGATGCAAGTGGTTGCTAGTGGTTACTCGTGGATGCATATACACACACTAGGCACTAGATCGGCTCGAAAACACTCTCATACTGCATATGGATGTATGTGCATTTTCAATTTTGTGGATGCAAAATGATTGATTCATCACATGGATGTAGCATTTGGATGAATGATTGCGCACACATATAGAAATGATGTGTATCAAATAGGATTTCTTGCATGCATAATTGGACTCATGGCACCAACATGGTTCGCATTGAGGAGGTCAACTGAGTCAGTAGACCGCTTAATCTTTGCATTAGATAAGAGACATATACACACACTTTTGCATATGTTCATACAACATTAGAAGTTTTCTAAGGAAAATGGATGCTTGTGGATGATGGTTGAGTAGATGGATGATTGGATGGTAGGACACATTCTTCTTAACTTGAAGATTTCGGGGACGAAATCCTTTAAGGAGGGGAGAATGTAACACCCCGTATTTTCTATGAACGTATAAGTAACAAATTAAAGTATACTTAATTTTTAGGAGAAGAATTAAGGGAAACGGGTTGCACCATTGCGTTCGTCTCGAAATTCTTCTTGAGATAGAGTCCAAGTTTGCGTAAAATGGATACCGTATGAAGGAGATATGGACGAACGAAGTTAGGCAGAAAAACCGGAAACAAGCCAGAAATGCACTGGCGCACTTGTGAAGTGCGCCAGCACAAAAATACACTGGCGCACTTGGGAAGTGCGCCCATGTCGAGCCAGAAACATGCACAGGGTTCTAGAGAGTTCTAATGACGATTTTTGATGTGCTGGACGGACCTGATGGCTTCTAGGGCGATCTAATGGTTCTGAAACACTCTCTACACCTATAAATATGTGATTAACCTAACCCTAATTCATAGAATATTGTCTATGACACCATTATGCTACCAAACTCTCTCTTAAATCCTAGCCGACGCCTCTAAATCTAATCTCAAGTGTTCATTCACAATTCAAATTAAAGTTTAAAGCTGCAACAACAATTGAAGAAGATTAATCAGCGTTTCTACATCAAATTTGATTTATAATCCTTTTCTTTAGCCACGAAAGGCAAGTACAGTTATTTTCCGATATAAACGTTAATTATGATTGTGGCATGAATTGTAAATTTGAGTCTAAGGTTATGTCCATTCTGTTCTATTTAGATCTATCTTATTCTGTATCTCTTTCTTCTTTCTGTTCTATAGCCAGGCTACTACGGGCCTGAGCCGAATCTCATAAGAGATTAATGCACGAACGCTAAATTTTGGGACAAATAATGAATAATGCATAATTGGACACGAAACTGTTGCCTATGAGACTATTTTTACATATGACTATGATTCATGACTATGAGACTATTGCCTATGACTATAATTCATGACTATGAGACTATTGCCTATGACTGTGATTCACGCCTATGTGACTATTGCCTATGACTATGATTCACGCCTATGAGAATATTGCCTATGACATTGAATAAGAAACTATTGTGATTGGTCGCCCATGACTATTGTAGTTAGTTTCTTACGCCTATTCCCTTAATGATACTAGATCTCATATTTAGTATGTAACTTTGCTAGTTTATTCCCATTCACTGTTATGTACATCGAGCTTAGTGGGGCCATTATCATTGTATTTGGTTCATTATTTCATGCCTATTCTTTCTTGTGCTTATCTCCTATTCCTTTTGCTAGGGCCATTTCATGAGTACTTAGAGAACTTGTTGAAACATTGGGCGTAGCTTAATTAAGTTAATAAATATGTTGGCATAATTTGAATTGGCTATGATAGAGAATGATTTACATGCATATTAGTCTTGGACAAATATGGTAAACTAGAATATTAAATCTAGTTTTGACATGAACTGTAAATGGGAATATTAAGGCTAAGATTTGGGGCATATATTGTATTATGAATTATGACCTTGATTTAGGCATGTAAGTTTAGGGTAAATCTATGATTAGGCAAGATAGGTAAATAGAGTTTTAGATATATATAATCTGCTAAATCTGTTATCTGCTAAATCCGTTAAATTGCCTAGTCCATTATCTGCTAAATCTGTTATGTTGCCTAATTTGCTAGTTCTGCTATATTGCCTATTCTGCTAGATCCGTTCATCTGCTAAATCTTTCATCTGCTAAGTCTGCTGAAAATGCCTAATCCGTTATATGCTAAATTGCTTAATCTGCTAAATCTGTTAAGTCGTCTAATCTGCAAAATCTATTATCTGCTGAGTTGATATATTTAGTCTGTTATTGACATAATCTGAATTGGCTATAGTTATGAATAATTGACATGTATATTAGACATGGGCATAAATGGTAAATTATTAATTAATTGGACACAAAGATAAACATGGCTAACTCGAGGTTAGAATGAGTTTGCGGCGTAATCCTGCCCGGAACCGCCCGACACATCCAGTGGCTGCAAACAATAGGTTCTAATGTGAGAAGTTAGTCATAACGTGCTTGAAACCCGAGGTTAGACTCAGTTTGTGGCAGAAACCTGCCCGGAACTAACCGGCCTAACCAGTAGCCGCAAACTGTCAGTCTAATGTGAGAGGTCTGGGCATTAATATTTAATTAATGAAAATCTGAGATAAATATGATGTCTAAAACGTGTTGGGTGGATAGGGTTAAACCAACTGGACTAATGAAATTAATAAACCCGTTTCATGAATCTATAGGCCCAGTACAAAGTTAGACAAGTCTGTAAATCTGTTAAATCTGTATGTCTGATCCGTTAGTCTGAAAACTTATTAACTTGATTTTCTGATCTGTGAACTAGTTGACCTGAACTCTGTATGTCTGAACTTGTAAACAAGTTAATCTGAAATCTGTTAGTCTGGGGGAACAAGGTTAGGAGGGAAAAATACTTGTGTCATATGTTGTTTGGGACCCACATTAGTCAGTAACCCTTTCTGGTATCAAAACATTGACCCAACAGTAGGTAGGGTCCGGGCACGCTTACTGAACTAATTATAAGCGGTTCATTCTGATAATGGCAAGGGGTGTTGATGGTGCGTTCCAACCGGGTCATGTGCGTGCATGGATCCCGGTCTGCCTCTGAGGATGTAAGACGCCGTGACATCTGTAAATAGGTCTGTGTCATTTAAAGGTTGCCACTTTGGGGAGTGATACACCCTTTTGTGGGGCTAGCACAGGGTATTTATGTATTAGGGAGCCGATCGCTTGGGGTAGGGTTTTAGGGTACACTTAGTTCTGTCTGTTTCTGTTGGTACCGTCTGTTTCTGTTGGTTGGCAACACCTGTCTGTTTCTGCGTGGTACCGTCTGTTGGGGTGGTAAAGGCCCATTTACTAGTGTACACCTAATTCTAACATTCTGTTTCCGTAGGGATTATTCTGTTTCCGTTTCTGTCTCTGTTCGGGTGGTAAAGGCCCATTATTAGCATTATGCTTCTGTACCTTCTGTTAGGGTGGTAAAGTCCCATTATTCTGTTTCTGTTTCTGTTTAGACATTAGGGTAACACCTAATCCTGTTATACTAGTATTAGTGCAGAGAAGTGAAAAGTAATATCATTATGTTTCTTCTGTTTAACCTAAGTATATCTGTTATTCCTATTTCCTGTTATCTCTCGTCCAGTTTTATTTGCATGCCATGACATTATTATCTGTTCATAACTGAAAGTCACTGGACTTGCCTGACTTTATGTCTGACCCTTGTTGTTTCGCCTCTTTTCTTCCGTTCCCCCCTAAGTTTTCAAGGAGGGAATACTCTAGCTTGATCCGGATCTTTCTTCCTACTTGGAGTGCTTAAAGTATGGCTTGTCTTTTTCTGGCATCTTTGGTGGGGATTATGATTTTAAAGTTTTGTACTCTGATGGCTTTTGAACAAGGCTAATATATATGTACTTGAGTTTTTGATAAAGTTGTAACCAAATTGATTTCTGTCCGTAGCAATAAAATTATAAAGTTTTTCAAGTACTATTTTTATATCTTTCTTGTAATATTCTGTTCTGTTTACTAAAATGCTCCATCAAAGTTAAGGCATTCCCTTTGTGAGTGACCTTAACGGAGGTGGGGTGTTACACATACTGAAGAGTTACTAGATTTACTAAGGCTTTATGTTTGACTCTATTTCCTTTTCGTCTTCTTTTTCTTTCGTTCGCCCCCCCCCCCACCCCCCAGGTCCACAGGGAGGAAACAACCCAGCTTAGTACTCTTTTGCAAGCTTCAAGACTGTAGACGTATGGTTTGGATCTCTTTTGCACGGATCATGGCTTTGGATATCACTATGGGGATTTTTGTTACTTTTATTTGTGTTTTTATGCTTCTTTAATAATCAGGACAGCAATGAGGTTGTAATGATGGAAGTATTTTGAGACAATGATGGAAAGGTTTTGTTTGAACACGTATTGATGAAATAAAAGTTCTGTTTGGTTTCTGCTGTTTAAAATATGTGTATTTATATCTGTCTTGTGTTTATCTGTGGTTTTTAATTATATACCTCCACCAAAGTTAAGGCATTCCCTTTGTGAGTGACCTTAATGGAGGTGGGGTGTTTCAAGGCCACAAGGCACATGATCGGTGAGATCTTCGGCTTGGATGGGGCTGCTATGGATGCCAGGAGGTCGGAGGTGACCTTTATTGCCTTCATATATTCAGTAATTGACATAGTACCCTTCTGTATAGATCAGAGCTTTTGTTTCAATTGTTTCACATGGCCGCGAGTGCATTTTGCAAATGTCTCTTAGAGAAGACTCCAAACTTCGGCAGACCGATTGGTCTGAGTGACAAGAGAAGTGATCGAGGAGGTGAGTGTGTCGATGATAGCGCCATAAAGGAAGCGATCTTGTTGGAACCAGGTGAGATAAGCTGAGTTGGCAGATTCGGTTTGCGGGGTGTTGTTGGAGCAGAGATGCATTGCTGGTGGATGGCGGGATCCATCCAGATGATCAAACAGGCCGTACCCTTCAAGAGTATCCTGGATCTGGGTCCCCCAATTGAGATAATTTGTGGAGGTGAGTTTGATTATGTGGGATAATTGGACCGCAATGAAGTGTAGATTTGTTTCATATGGATTTGGAAGTATTGTGGATTCTGCAGCCATAGAGGGGAGCAAGAGTAGTTGAAGAGGAAAGGATCTACTTTTCAATTTGATACCATATTACAAATATTATTCGATTGCATGCATTGTCCACTGACAAAACGTGTATACATACAAGATAGAGAGAAAATCACATGAGAGATATTTACATATTTTGTAGCTTACGAACTGGACTAATCCTAAGCTACGAACTAGGAGAGTTATCTAAAGTTGTTTCAGTGTGTCTGTGCTAATAATACGAACCTGGGTATCCCCACTATACAATACCCTGATTTGAGTACAACAAGAACACTTTGAGTTATCAACGATTCCTTTGTGCTATAGTAGCATTTGAACCTTCTTTGCTCCATTCTGGATAACAAGCCATGTTCACTCAGTCTAGTATATATTGCAAAACCTACCACATTTCATTCACAACATCATACACCCCGAGTTGCATTCTTCAGTAGCCACTCCAATTACGGGTCAACAATTGAAAATTTGTAGCTTTCATCATGTTGTTGTATCACCACCTTCCTGGAGTAAACATGCCAACAACTCCAACACGATCTACAAAACCCATGTACCATCCCCACTAGTCACACACTCACCGAAGCCACTGCCATGACTCGGTATGAGTCATCAATATGACCCAATTATGTCATAACTTAGCCAAATTCGTCATATCTTCTTCCCATCCACTAGTGTACTCATCTTCAGTGCTATAAATCACACTCTATCACTCGTAGCATCCTGTTATTCTCTTTTAAGAAACACACCCCAAGTTATAGAAGTTAACTCATCAAACCCTTTTATATGTAGTTAATCTTCAATACTAAGCTGCAAAACAACACCTTTAACCATGCTCTATCCCTCTAAATAGGTTGTCAACTCATAGCTGTTTCTCATATTACTCGGTGTTGAATCATCTACGACGAATCATGACCGAGTCTTACCATTAAATCGTATGGATTTGTGACTTCTTTTGCCTTCTTGTACCATGATTTAGAGCCTATCCTCTAATTTTCATCCATTTCTAACCATCTTAGTTTCTTATATGCTCAATTCTCCGATCTAACAACTGTGTCATTATAACACTACAACATAACGTCAAGGCATACATCTAAATAAAACATGGCAGTAATTTGGATCAAACATAGCAATTCATTGAATCAAACATAAAAAATCATTACATCAAATAAACAACCACTTTCTCATCACGGATCACCCCTTACACCAAATAGGCCATTTTGTAACATTTTTCCCATTCCAATTAGTAATGGTTATATTTGTTACTAACTTGTCATGTTTATTACCACTGTAAACGGTTATCATGGTTATTACCGTTACAATGGTTGGTAATTCTGTAGGTAAGTTGGTGTACAGTGGATGAAATAGTAATTTTATGTTACCCTCATTTCGAACACTTTTTTCTTTTTTCTTTTGGCTCCACATACTTAACACTTACGATTCCTCTAATCTTTCAATGCTACCGCCTAGGGTTACTGCCTCAAGACATCGCTTCTGACCTGTTTTTACACCGCCGACATCTTAGTCTGCGACTGCCTTTGCCATGTTCTGTCAGCCTAATCTCATCCATTCAATTGCTTAGATAATTTTATTTTTGTTTTATTCATTACCTTTCAAATTGTTGTTTGAATTTGTGTTCCAATTGGTAAATCCATCTGTGTCATTTCCGTTGTTTTCTTGGAATTGTTTAAGGAGCAGATAGTATGCTACTCAGCGGAGTTAAATCTATGGTTAGTATTAGCTAAGTCTACTTTAAGGTAGGAGAGGTATGTAAAGAAGATGGAGAAGGCAATTGGGATTGATAGTTGTAGGGCTAGTGCACTGCTGGAATTGTTAACTATGACAAACAAGCGGAATTAGCATAGTCTTGAATCGTATTTCAGCTTTTGTCAAATTTAAGTTTACGTTTGCTAAGAGTTCCAAAAGTATGTCTATTGTCGCTAAGAATTTTCCTTGATGAGTTAACATTATATTTTTCATTTCCAAGCAATACGCATGATTAATCTAACCCATTTTTTGTTTTCTGATTGTAGGGAAATCACTCCTTAGCTCGACCAATGCAATGCTCATCTACAACTGCCTAGATTTGATTAAGGAAAAAATTAATTAAAAGGTATCTTATTAACTCTGGTTATCCTATAATGCTCTGACATAGGCATGTAAAAGTCCACCATGCATGTTATGCGCTATGCACAAATATATATTGCATTTTTTAGAAGATGACTATATTCATCATGTAACATCCCACATTTTAATTTAAAATAAAATCATGAAAATATTATAAATTTGGTCATGGAACTATGTCAATGCATCCTGGCGATTTTCTGATCAATTTAGACTATGGTTTATAGAAAACGGACTTAAAATGAAAAAGATATCATTAGATGAAATTTTAGAATAAACACGGAAAAAAAAGAGAAACAAACATAAAATCAATAGTTTTTTATGTTCTAATTTTATGAACAAAAAATGTCGTGTGGTTCGGTGGTTAAGCACTTTTCTTCCAAGTTGTAGCGTGCGAGTTTGAATCCCAGCAGCGTCATGTTTTTAAACTTTAAAAAAGCCAACCAAAAAGATGCATGTTCTAAGAGAAAAGTATAAGTGTATGTACATATATATAAATAAAAGACTTATGACATAAAAACCTACATATAGGGAAAGACTATATGTATGTGTACATATATATATATATATATATATATATATATATACACACACACACATGTGCGTATGTGCATGTATATATATAGACATGAAATTGAAAAATAAATGCGTAGTTAAATAAAACAAGTAAGAAATAAATGTCAAGATAATGCTGCTTAAATTTTTAAATTTTTTATGAAGTTGTGCATAAATATATATGCGTAGATTTTAAATTCGAATGCATACTAAAAAAAGAAGATAATAAAAGAGAATTAATGGGAACAACATCAAAAATTTGAAGATTAACGCATATATGAACACACATGTAGATAAATTTAAAATAAAAATGTATAGATATAAGTTACTGAAATAATGTGCATCATAAATGGTATAAAACTAACAAATAAAGGGAGTTTGAATGATGCTGATTAAGCAACATCCTATTTCAAATTGGATATTCACATATTGATGGTACACCTTTCAAATTGAAATAAATTGCTCTTTAGAAAATGACAGAAGATTTAATAAAAAATGGGAATAGAAATAAACATTAAAAATAACGTTAATAGAATTAAAAGAGATAAATGGACAAGAATTAGAAAATAAAAGAATTATTAATGCGCACATTGATTACGCATTTAAAATTTGAACGTGCGTTAAAAACAGAAATAATAAATAGAAAACGGGTAGGAAATAAGCGTTAAGGATTTCTTTGTTTTAAATCTACGAACGTGGTTCTTTTGAGCACCTAAAATAAACCAGCCGAGCTTAGCCTCCAACTCATATTTTCTAAGAGGTTGCCAAAGCTTTAGCATTTCTTTTCACCTACAAATTCTTTTAGAAAATAATAATATATTAGTTTCAGGATTTTTGATTTAAGATTTGGAGAAGAAGATTGTAGGTCTAAGTTATATATGCCCATATTCTCTATCTAGACAAATCCACAAATTTGAATTAAAAATAAAATAATGCAGATCCAAATCAACTCTAAATTATTAGAGCGCAAACCATAGATGAGTGGATTTAATTTATATTTTTCGATAATGGTATTTTGTATGTTTGATTCCTATTGGAATTTATAATATGTTCTTCTTCTTCTTCTTTTTCTCCTCTTCTACATCAGAATATACAGTTTTGGTTAAAAAATGAGGTTATGTGCAAAATGAATAAAATTGTGGTTATGCAGAAAATAAATAAAAGTATGGTTATACAAAAAATAAATAAATTTTTTGTTAGGCTTAAATTTATTTGAATTGTGGTTACAAGCAAATTAATCAAATTGTGGTTATGCGCAAATTAAGTTAATTGTGGTTCTATGCAAACTAATGGGAATTGCAATAAAAAGGGGGAAACTTGATAATTTAGGGCTAAATGAACGTAGTATGCCAAAAATGTAATAAAAAGGAAAATTTGGAAGAAGGTAAACTTGGTAAGACTCACTAAATTAATGTGACAAAAATTGATATGACGTAAACAAGGTTATATACCATAAATTTGTAGCAAAAAGGACAAGTCTGAGAATTTTCTGTTATGTGTAAGAAATCAGTTTCCAAATTTAAAGTGGAAATAATGCTGAAATTGTAGAGATTGAAAGGAAAAGGGATATTAATCCAATTATGTC
Organism: Allium sativum; assembly: GCA_030737875.1. Lineage (NCBI taxonomy): Eukaryota > Viridiplantae > Streptophyta > Magnoliopsida > Asparagales > Amaryllidaceae > Allium > Allium sativum. The sequence goes on from CM060922.1 coordinate 965,356,858, forward strand.
CAATTTTACTGTAAAATAAAAAGGGGAAGAATAAGTTAGAGACAAGAATTAATGTACGTCAAGTAAATTAGGAAGTTAGTAGTAGCCAGATTGATTGGTTAGAAAAAAAAGGGATATATTTCCATAATTTGGTTTTTAAAAGAAGTGGAAAACATAACTGCAAGTTTAAAAATAAATAAAGACGTGTATTGGTGCTAAATAAGAATTTTTCCGTATTACGCACTGTTTACTAGACTAAAAATAATTGAAAGAAATATCTTGCAATTATGGGTTTCCACTGTGGTAGTTACCTTAAGCTATGGAAATAACTTTTATATTGTTTTAATAACCAATTAAATAGGGATAAGTCTAATTTCCTAAAAGAATAAATATTAAAGACAAAAATAAAAAGGGGAAACATTAGTGAAATGTACTATGTAGAGAAAAAGAAATAAGAAACTTGTGAAGTATGTAATGAACGGGAAATGTAACCTATTACAATAATCATATAAGACGGGAATGTAATATAATAGGTAGGCTTGTTTTAGGGACAAGTAGGATAATAACATACAGGTTATAATTAAAACATGGATTGGAAAGTAAGAGGCTTATTATAAATGAATTAAATTATGGAAAATACGTTTAATAACCAAACTCACAATTATAGTTGTGGTAATATTATAACACGAGATTATGATTAAATGGAAAAGAGTACTAATGCTAATAATCAAATAACTTGAATGTAGAATAAGAAAGTGAATGTTTAAATTAACCAGCAATATGGTAAGTAAAACAAGCGTATATTTGAAGACTGAACATAGAGTCTAATAAAGTAATGATGAGATACGCTTGGACCAGTCTGTACATATTTAGGATGAAGAGCTCAAAGGGAATATCATTGCAGGTGTCTGAAGACACTAGAGAAGCATGCTCAACTTATTATTTGACAGAACTGGAAGGAAGTGCGAGACTTCTATGGGACATGAGGATACCCAAAGATGACCCTCTATGGTAGGCCTAATTAAGTTGTACCTACAAAGGCACGGTCTGTACAGTTCCATCCGGTGAGTATGGCTCGGTTGGATCATTGATGGTGGGCAGCCTAAAGACAGATTGGGATGATCTTAGAATGATTCGGCAGCTGCCTTAAAGAGGGAGGCTTCTGTAACAACCCGCAAATTCTAAACCAATTTAAAAAATTTATTTTAGAAATTTTAATGGAATTTTAATAGTTAAAATAATTTATTTTAAATAATAATGCTGAAAAATTTATTTTAATCGAAGTTAAAATGAATATAATTATGTTAATTATAAAAGGGAGTTAGAAATAGTGCGGTAGTTTGAAATTTTGAATTTGAACTTTGACGGACTGTACAGGATGTAAAATAAATCGGATTTTAGTGAAACAAGAAATATTTAAATCTGTTTAACCATATCTTTCTAACGAATGTAAGAAATTGAAATTTCACTTTAAAAATCAAAAGTTATGACCAGTTTAAATTTCAGAATAGTCGCTGTAGAATTTATATATATATATTTTAATATTAAAAATATCCCATTTTCAAATGACCTCCGTTTTCGATGAAACCACCTTTGTTGGAATTGGAATGTCAAATTATTGCTAGGTTTCAATTTTCATAATTTTTCGAATTAAAATGTGAGCGTGGCAAAATAAAAGTGTTTTATCAATTTTAGTCAAATCTGATCGACCAGAAAATGACCATTTTTCAAATGGTCTCAGAATTTAACGAGATTAGTCTTATTAGAACCGTATCTTCAAAACATTGCTAAAAATATTTTCTTTGGAATTTTTAGTGGTAGTATGTGGCTCCGGTGAATTTAAATGTGAAATCGAATTAATTAACTAAATGATTTAAATATTAAATTAAATAAAACCAGGCCAAAGATGTTCATTTGGGCTGACGGGACCTAGCCCATTATGTCCGGAACGTGGGTATTTGCCTAGGGACAACATTTGCTGGACTAGAAATGGAGTTACTAAGAGATAACGGGCCTTAACTAAAATTTAAAGAATAAAATAATATTATATATAGCCTTGGATTTTTTAAAACCCTAATCTCAAAAACCTGTAGCCGCCGTTCTCCCCAAACCAATGGCTACCGAGCTCCGAAACGAATTCCTCAATCACTCCAAATCCATACAGTAATTTACGGAACTCATAAGGAAAACTTGGTAGAGATTCTTCAGCACTTCGAAACTGTACGGGTATGATCGAAAATAAGGCTGTGACCTATGAGATATTGGAGCCCAAAGTCGCTCCATCCATTCACGGTTGTAGGCGACTCCAGACCACTGAGTTAAGCGCCACACCTGGCGTTCGATGGAGGGTCCAATGCTCGACGGCGTGGCGGTCCTCGATTGGCTCCAGGTGGCTCGAGTTGGATGCGATTTGGAGCCCTAATATTCGATGATGGGTTCAGCAGTTCGTTCGATGGCAGAAGAAAGGATTAACGTTAAAACAGGGGATTAGAGAGGTTGATCAAATAATTATATATTCAATTGTTTTAAATTATGTAGTTAAAATATAAATAGTCATAACTTTGTCAAATCTAATCAAAATCTGACGAAACGAATTGCGTTGCAGTCGTAGTGAAGAATTCTATAACATGTAACTGACTAGATCTGAAATAGAGCAGATCAGATTTTGGTCGAATTTCAGATCTGAATTATTCTGAATTAAAAGCTACGTGAGATTTCTGATTTTAATTAATTAATCAATATTAATTATTTTCTCGCCGTTAAATAATTGTGCATATGTTAATGAAGTTGTTATGCGATGTGATGAAATTTTGGATGCTTGATCTATGTATGTTGTATGTATGAATGCTAGACCGGTTAGTTAAATTATAGATTTGTATATGTCGGATAAATTAAAATAAATCATTTTTCTAGGCCAATATTTTGTGAATCATGTATATTAAACAGAAATGAAATATCTTTTTGCTTATTTATTGAATTGAATCAATTTGTTAATTCAATCAAAACTATCATTTGGATCATATTTCTTGAATTGAATTAATTTGTCAATTCAAAATATCATTTTTGGTCACATTTATTGAATTGAATTTGTTTGTTAATTCAATGAAAAATGTCATTTTTGTTTATATCATAGAATTGAAATAGAATTGTCAATTCAATAAAAATATCATCTTTGTTTATAATATTGAAAGGAACTAGAATTGTCGATTCAATGAAAACATAACTTTGTTTATGTTATTGAATTGAGTTAGAACTTTCATTTCAATGTAAAATATATTATTTTGTGTGTTGATTGATAATAAACATCGTAATTAAAAGTTGAATTTTTATTTGCATTCTTTGATGCAAATAAACCCTCGTATTAAAAGTTGAATTTTTATTTGCATTCTTTGATGCAAATACACTTTGAAATTAAAAGTTGAATTTTTATTTGCATTCTTTGATGCAAATAAACCATCGTATTAAAAGTTGAACTTTTATTTGCATTCTTTGATGCAAATAAATTATGAAATTAAAAGTTGCATTTTTATTTGCATTTCTTGATGCAAATAAAATATTGAATTAGAAGTTGCATTTTTTTATTTATTTTTTTGCATTCTTTGATGCAAATAAAACATAAAAGTAGAAGTTGCATTTTTATTTGCAAATTTAAATGCAAATAAAACATTGAATTAAAGGTTGCATTTTTTATTTACATTCTTTGATGCAAATAAAACATAAAATTAAAAGTTGTATTCTTATTTGCATTTTTAATGCAAATAAATCATGAATTAAAATGTTACATTTTTATTTGCATTTTAGATGCAAATAAAGGCATCATTTAAGAAGTTACATTTTTATTTACATTTTAGACATAAATAAAAGAATAGGATTAAAAGTATCATTTTTACTTTTAAATTAGAGAAAATAAAAAGATCATTATAAAAGAATTCATCTTTGCTGTAACTTTGTAAAATTAAATAAATTTTTTATTTTCATCATAGATTATAATAAAATAGATTAGAATTAAAAGATATATTTTTAGTGTCATCTTAGTTTCAATAAAAAGAGTAAATAGAAAGATAAGTTTTATTTGTCCTTTTGTTGCAATACAAAATGACACATTTTTATCATTTAAATAGAATGAGACAAGATTATTCAATTTTGTCATTTTAAAAGATTAAGAAAATATATTCACTTTTGTCATTTTAAAAGGAATGAGACAAAATATTCATTTTTTTGTCACTTAAAAAGAATGAAACAAGAACATTCACTTTTATCAAATTAAAATAGTTAAACCCAATTTGTCACTATTATTAATTTATAATGGTTGAAATTCAATTTGTCGCTTTTGTCAAAATTACCATAGTTAAAACAAATTAGTCGCTTTTGTTAAACTATAATGGTTTAAACAAAACATTATCATTTTTTGTCGCATTGGATCTGACAAAACAAATATGCCACTTTCATTTGTTCTGTTGAATTAAAATTGTCAACAAACAAATATGCTACTTTCATTTGTTTTGTTGAATTAGACTTGTCAACGAAACAAATATGCCACTTTCATTTGTTTTTTTGAACTAGAATCGTCAACAAAACAAATACATTACTTATAATTGTTTTGTTGAATTAGATTTGTCAACAAAACAAAGTCATTATCTTTGTTGTTTTGTTGAAATATAATAACTAAATTTAAATATACATTTTGTCAAAATATACATTTTGTCAAGATAGATTAGTTAAAGCAAACAATATATTTTTGGTCAAATTATATATTTTTATCAAGATAAGACTGGTTGAATTAAAATACACATTTTTGTTGAAAACAAAAATTACCTTCTGTTAATTAGTTTTGAATTAAGACAAAAATTTACATTTTTATTGAATGAAAAAGTTAAACACAAATAGAATTTTTGTGTAATAGGTTTGTGTTACCATAGAAATATCCATTTTGATAAAATAGAATTGTCAACAAAATTGAACTTCTTATACATTTTGTTGAGATAGAATTTATATGCAAATAAAATAATCATTTTTATTTGCATAACATACGATAGAATTTATATGCAAATATAAAAATCATTTTTATTTGCAAACTTACATTGGAGTTTTTATTCAATTATAAGAATCATATTATTGGTCAAAGTATACATTAGAATATATAAGTGTGTTAAAGTGGCGACATTATATGTTAATGCATACATTAGAATTTGTATGCAATTTAAAATAAACATTTTTTAGGTGTTAGGTTATACATTGAAAGACATATACCAATGAGATTATTTCTTTTATGTGTTAAATTTAAGAACAATTACATACAAATAAAGTATAATGAAAATTATCCTTTATTTGACATCCACAATAATGGAATATAATAAATTACATTCTATTAGATATTAAAAATGTATAAAGAAATTATGCGAGTCAAATATATTTTATTTCAACATTAAAAATAAAATATCATGTTTTGTCCTCCATTATCACATTGTTGGTAGTATTAAAATTGGTCAAATTCATTAACCAATTATTTATTTATGTGTACTGTTGTTGACTGAAAACCCCACACGGGTATTGGGATGATAATTGTTATACACTAGTCTCAATATTTATTTGTATGTCAATCGATAGATTGACAGGCTGCGATGAGCGTTATTATTTCATTTTAATGCTCACACAGTTGTGAACTTCACTCTGGATGTTGAATGGATGGTTTGATGACTATTTATCAATTGTTGTCATTTACATACGATGTATGAAATCCATATAACCAAAGTTATATGGTAAATGATTGAGTCGCTTTCCGATTCAGAATATATTTTATATAAAGAATATTTTGAATAAAGAATTTCTTTCAATGAAGAATATTTTTTTAAAGGATATTGAAATAAAAGAAATTGGATTTTGGGTTGTCGTGGATGGTGTCTTAAATAACACTGTTCTTAAACCCCGTATGAAAAAAGTAAATCTTTCAACTAAGATTATTAGTGTTTCAAATTATACTTATTAATTGGAATTATTGATATGTGAATTGGGTTTACCGTGAACTATGTTTTTGAACAACATTTGTTCTTTAACCCAATTAACATGATTTTGGGTTTATCGTGAACAATGTGTTTAAACGACATTGATTCTTTAACCAAATTAAAGATAAGATTTATTTCTTAAATTGGAATAATCGTAAAGTAATGACTTTGGATATTAAATTTGGATTGGAGTTTTAATAAATCTTTGGAAAGAAGATTTAAGATTATAATCTAAAAGAATTTATCTTTGATAAAATTAATGGGAACCTTTCCCTAATAAAATGAATATTTTATTTATAGAATATTATGAATTGGAATGAGGCGTTGGATGTGTATTTACAACACTTGATTTTTAAATTATAAAAATACGCTAGTTATTCGGAAAGACTGGGTTTAACCCATTCTGAATAATTACTACGACGATTAAAAGTCGAAGACATTGAAGACGGTGATTGAAGACCAACGATCCTCACATCGAATGGATGACTACTGATGCCTGGCATTGGGTTGCTCCCAGTAAAGGGTTAATAGTGGTAGTTTGTCCGGATGTACTTGTTGATCGTCCGGATACGCGAGCACCTAGGTGACTCCGGATTCATTCAGACCCAGAACGAACTTGTAAATGGATGTGTGTCCGACATTGAATTTCATGCTGTGTAATTAAGTTGATATCTATTAATATATATTTGTGGTGGCGGAGGATTGTAGAACTAGTATGGCGATATAGTATATGGTAGCAATGCCGTCTATGATTAATACATTATGATTGAAAGATCTTTAAAACATATATACACTAATAATAATATCAAATCCGTTTTTATCGTAGCAAGCATTTTTGACCATTATAAGGTAAAACTCTATCCTCTGGCTTGCGTTGCATTGTGTGATGGGACCTGAGTCTTATAATGGTTTTATTTTTCTAAAAATCATTGCGTTGTTTAACGATTTACTTTATTTATGCACTGACAATCCAATGGAGTAAACTCGTTCAGCGTTAGCGGCGTGGTCCTGTAATTAGCCTTATTACTAGTCAAGTTAAGTAAAGATTTCTCACGCTAGTCCTTGTTGTTGTCTATGGAGCTAGTTACGCATGATAGAGGGTTCTCTCCATGTTTGGTGGTGAACAGTGGGCTCTTACCCCTACATGTCCCTTATTTATTTGGGTTGGTTATTGCAGTCGAGAGGCTGGCCGTAAAACAAAGTGTCTGGGGGATCATCTGTATGTCACGGTGGGAGGTTAACCCACTGCCTGCAGGTCTTTACATTTGGTTTCAGAGCTCTGGTTATCTCAAATCTTTGGGGTACAACTCGTTAGAACTAAATAAAAGACTCATCAGAGATTGGATTAGTAATATCCAATAAGAATAACTCGTTAGAGATAGGATCAGTAGTATCCTAGAACGAGTGTGAAGAGTATTAATTTTTAAAATAAAAATGAAAACAAATTTAGTTTTGAAAATTTAAAATCTCATTTTACGTATTTGAATATATTATTTTATTTTATATTGGACAATCGAGTATATAAAGATTTTGCATATACGCCTAGCTAGCGTGTATTCGAAACTTCAAATACACTAGATGGATATAGAATCACACTTTAGTCGCCCGGAGATGTTCTGATGGTGGTTCGAAACATCATCAGAATTTATGTTTGAGTTTCGAAAGTGGTATATCTATATATTTCCATTGATTGGTGTGAGAACCAGAAGTAGATAGGGTCCATTACTGTAATTTGCATTAAAAATATGTTTTTTGACTATATATAAAAGTTATATATATTTGAAAAGTTAATCACCTAATTGATTGCTGGTTGTGATGTTTGATAATTAGTTTAACTAATTAAAATATTGGAATGATAATTAATTTAACCAGTATATAAAAGAATGATAAATTTAACTAAATTAAATTTAATATTGAACTTAACTGAATATTGATCAAAATTAAAAGTTGAGCTGGTTAATCAAACAACTTTTGACTCCGTTCCTTTTCGAGGACGAAAAGATTTTAAGTGGGGGAGATTGTAACAACCCGCAAATTCTGAACCAATTTAAATTTTTTATTTTAGAAATTTTAATGGAATTTTAATAGTTAAAATAATTTATTTTAAACAATAATGACGAAAAATTTATTTTAATCGAATTTAAAATGAATATATTTATTTTAATTATAAAAGGGAGTTAGAAATAGCGCGGTAGTTTGAAAATTTGAATTTGAACTTAGACAGATTGTGCAGGATGCAAAATAAATCGGATTTTAGTGAAACAAGAAATATTTAAATCTGTTTAACCATATCTTTCTAACGAATTTAAGAAATTGAAATTTCACTTTAAAAATCAAAAGTTAAGTCCAATATAAATTTCAGAATAGTCGCTGCAGAATATATATATATATATTTTAATATTAAAAATAGCCATTTTTCAATCGACCTCCGTTTTCAACGAAACCACCTTTGTTGGAACCAGAATGTCAAATTATTGCTAGGTTTCAATTTTCATAATTTTTCGAATTAAAATGTGAGCATGGCAAAAAAAAAGTGTTTTGTCAATTTTAGTCAAATCTGATCAACCAAAAAATGAACATTTTTCAAACGGTCTCAGAATTTGACGAGATCAGTCTTGTTAGAACCGTATTGTAACACCCCACCTCCGCTAGGGTCACTCACAAAGGGAATGCACTAGTTTTGGTGGAGTATTATCTAGGTAAACATGCACAGAGATATCACAAGGCAGAAAATAAATAAAGCAGCGGTAGAAATTAAAAACCAACTTTTTATTATTTTCCAGAAAAGAGTTAAAAGCTAATATTTTCAAGATACAAATTATTCCATTACATCAAGTTCATAATTAAGAAGCATAAACTTAAAACAAAAGTAAATTATTCCCCATAAATAGCAGAAGCATCCATAGCATAGCTCAAGACCAAACCGTACATGAGCTGTCAGAAAGCAAGCTAAATCCAAGCTATGAGCTAGTGTTTCCTCCCTGAGAACCTGGGGGGAAGAAACGAAAGAAAAAGGCGAAAGAAAAAGGGTCAGTCATAAAGACTGGTAAGCCCTAGTGACTTTCAGTATGAAAACTAGTAAAGGTAACATGACATGTGAAAACTGGAATTAAACATAAGGATGATAACAGAACTAGTAGGATAATTAAGATAACAAGATAAGTCAAGTCTAGCATCGCATATTCAAGGTTCGCTGCACCATCCGTACTAGTGTTCTAATCCATGTCAAGTATTAATCATGAAATGATCCCTTGGCCCAGTATCATGAAGTGACCCATTACGGGGTCCTACGGTACGATCTACTAATCGATCGGCTCCCTACAAATCCTAGCTCATCATGTGTCTGTGTCATACGGCCCTATCCTAAAATGTAGTTACCTGTGCTAGGTCCACCATAGGGTGTATCAAGTCCTATGGTGCCAACCACCGACACGAATCAAGCACGCACAGTGTAAATCTATGGGTGCCCAATGCCTGCTTTTTCAACTCCGGACTACGTGCACGACCATAGCCCGCCTGAGCCTACAATGGCGCACCTACTCAGCCGTCGTTCTGGTCGCTTAAAATCAGCCCAGTAATCGTGCCCCACCCTGCCTAGACCCAGGGTATCGTGATACATCTAAGTGGGTTACTGCTGAAAAGGATCATGTAACTAGGGTTTCTAATGGGTTAAGTGTTGTCATTCAAATTCGTGACTTAACCCTATCCAGATCGTGTATCAAGTTGGTTAAGTGTGTTCAAGCAGTTCATGACTTAACCCTATCAAATCATCGTGTCAAGTTGGTTAAGTATATTCAAGTGGTTCATGACTTAACCCTATCATGTGGCATTAATTCATTAGTGCACGCCAACCTCTCACATTAGACTAACTGTTGTGGTTACTGGATTTGCCGGGCGGTTCCGGGCAGATTTACACCACAACATAGTCTAACCTCCGGTTTTTTTGTGCAATATGACCAACTACCCACATTGGTTCCTATTGTTTGCAGCCACTGGATTTGCCGGGCGGTTCTGGGCAGATTTATACTGCAAACTCAACCCAACCTCGAGTTGGCCATTTTCAAGTTTATCTTACTGTCATGCCCACGTTCAAGTTTTCATGTCTAGATTCATGTCAAGTTTTCTGGTCATGTTTCATGTCAAATCGTGTCAAGTTCATGTCCATATTCAGGTTCAAGTCATAACAACGTTCATGTTCAAGTTTAAAGCTAATTTATGTTTTACCCAGTCTACCCAAATCGTATTCCCATTGCACGTAAGCTCGAATCGATACAAATAAATCTAATTAGGGAATAACATAAAAAGGAATGGGTATAAGGTGGCAAAAGTTATTACTAGCATAGCATGGTATGACTTGAAATAAAAGATTAAAACATTACTGGCATATGAAATATTGGCCTCAAACATAAAGATTCCAAATCTAGCAAGATAAGGTACTAGTCAAAATAACAGTTGTCACAAGGTGATAGTATAGTCATGGTAACGACTGTCATAAGGTGATAGTATAGTCATGATACGACTGTCATAAGTGATAGTATAGTCATGATACGACTGTCATAAGTTGATAGTATAGTCATGATATGACCATCATAAGGTGATAGTATAAACTTGTGACTAATAGCAGGTTCAACATGATAATATGAGGGGTTTTTCTTTTGATTCACAACATGAATAGGCCCCAAATCTATGTCATAGTAATATTCAAGAGTCAAGATCCAAGATGAACGAGAACGAATGTAAACAGTCATATACATATGTCCAATTTCAATTTACATCATATTCATAACACATTTATAGTTTAAATCTGAAAATAACTGGGGCTTACAGATCGTTGTTCGAGAATTAGAAAAAGAGAGTCGATGTTGAATATGCTTAGTCAAGTCCTAATAGAAATCCCCAAATCAGCAATTCTCTTAACGCAGTCTCAACGTAGAAGAAGCAGTCCTTCTCTCAAACTTTTCAATCAGAATCAGAGCAGCATAAGGTCAGAAAGAATTTTGTGTAGAGAGACTGGTGTTAGGGGCTGTATTTATAGGGTCAGGTCAACAAATGTGGACGGAAACGAGGCCAAATACATCAGAGTGAATCCAGCTTCCGAAATGGGCTCGGGCACCAGGTCGACCCCCAGGTCGACACTATGGTCGACCTGGCCCTGGGTAGGTCGACTACATAGTCGACCCCCTGGTCGACCCCCTGGTTGACCTGGTCCTGGGCGGGAAATTTCCCGCCCAGTCCATTTGGACGTTTGAAATTCGAATTTTTGAATTCGAATTGAGTCTGTTTTGAACTTGAAAATTTCTAAAAACTTCGAAAGGTCATAACTTGGTCATATGGACTCCGATTTTCGAAAACTCAGACTCGTTTCCAAGCAGAATTTCAAGACGAACGCAATGGCGCAACCTGTTTCCCTTGATTCTTATTTTAAAAATTAATTCTGCCTTGATTTATGGTTATTACATGCTATAAAAACACGGGTTGTTACACGTATCGTCAAAACATAACTAGAAAAAAAATTTCTGCAATTTTTAGTGGTAGTATGTGGCCCGGTGAATTTAAATGTAAGATCGAATTAATTAAATGATTTAAATATTAAATTAAATAAAAACATGCCAAATACGTTCGTCTGGGCTGGTCCCGACCTAGCCCATTGCGTCTGAAACATGGGTATTTGCCTAGGGATAACATTTGCTGGACTATAATAGGAGTTACTAGGAGATAACAGGCCTTAACTAAATTTTAAATGGCTACCGAGCTCCGAAACGAATTCCTCAATCACTCCAAATCCATACAGTAATTTACAGAACTCATAGGAAAACTTGGTAGAGATTCTTCAGCACTTTGAAACCGTACGGGTATGATCAAAAATAAGGCTGTGACCTACGAGATATTGTAGCCAAAAGTCGCTCCATCCATTCATGGTTGCAGGCGACTCCAGACCACTGATTTAAGCGCCATACCTGGCGTTCGATGGAGGGTCCGATGCTCGACAGCGTGGAGGTCCTCGATTGGCTCCAGGTGGCTCGAGTTGGATGCGATTTGGAGCCCTAATATTCGATGATGGGTTCAGCAGTTCGTTGGATGGCAGAAGGAAGGATTTACATTAAAACAGGGGATTAGAGAGGTTGATCAAATAATTATATATTTAATTGTTTTAAATTATGTAGTTAAAATATAAACAGTCATAACTTTGTCAAATCTAATCAGAATCTGATGAAACGAATTGCGTTGCGGTCGTAGTGAAGAATTCTACAACATGGAACTGACTAGATCTGAAACAGAGCAGATCAGATTTTGGTCGAATTTCAGATCTGAATTATTCTGAATTAAAAGCTCGGTGAGATTTTTGATTTTAATTAATTAATCAATATTAATTATTTTTCTCGCCGTTAAATAACTGTGCATATGTTAATGAAGTTGTTATGTGATGTGATGATATTTTGGATGCTTGATTTGTGCATGTTGTATGTATGTATGCTAGATCGGTTAGTTAAATTATAGATTTGTATATGTCGGATAAATTATAATAAATCATTTTTCTTTGCCAATATTTTGCGAATCATATATATTAAACAGAAATGAAATATCTTTTTGCTTATTTATAGAATTGAATCAATTTGTTCATTCAGTCAAAAATATCATTTGGATCATATTTGTTGAATTGAATTAATTTGTCAATTCAATTCAAAATATCATTTTTGGTCACATTTATTGAATTGAATTTGTTTGTCTATTCAATGAAAAATGTCATAATTGTTTATATCATTGAATTGAAATAGAATTGTCAATACAATAAAAATATCATTTTTGTTTATAATATTGAAAGGAATTAGAATTGTCGATTCAATGAAAACATCACTTTGTTTATGTTATTGAATTGAGTTAGAACTTTCAATTCAATGTAAAATATATTATTTTGTGTGTTGATTGATAATAAACATCGTAATTAAAAGTTGAATTTTTATTTGCATTCTTTGATGCAAATAAACCCTCGTATTTAAAGTTGAATTTTTATTTGCATTCTTTACTACAAATACACTTTGAAATTAAAAGTTGAATTTTTATTTGCATTCTTTGTTGCAAATAAACCATCGTATTAAAAGTTGAACTTTATTTGCATTCTTTAGTGCAAATAAACTATGAAATTAAAAGATGCATTTTTATTTGCATTCCTTGATGCAAATAAAATATTGAATTAGAAGTTGCATTTTTATTCTTTGATGCAAATAAAACATGAAATTAGAAGTCGCATTTTTATTTGCAAATTTAAATGCAGATAAAACATTGAAAAAAAGGTTGCATTTTTTATTTACATTCTTTGATGCAAATAAAACATGAAATTAAATGTTGTACTTTTATTTTCATTCTTTAATGCAAATAAATCATGAATTAAAATGTTACATTTTTATTTGCATTTTAGATGCAAATAAAGGCATCGTTTAAGAAGTTACATTAGAGAAAATAAAAAGATCATGATAAAAAGAATTCACCTTTTTTGTAACTTTGTTAAATTAAATAAAATGTTTTTATTATCCTCATAGAATATAATAAAATAGATTAGAATTAGATATATTTTTAATGTCATCTTAGTTTCAATAAAAAGAGTAAATAGAAAGATGAGTTTTATTTGTCCTTTTGTTGCAATACAAAAAGACACATTTTTATCATTTAAATAGAATGAGACAAAATTATTCAATTTTTTCATTTTAAAAGATTAAGAAAATATATTCACTTTTGTCATTTTAAAAGGAATGATTCAAAATATTCATTTTTTTGTCACTTAAAAAGAATGAAACAAGAACATTCACTTTTATCAAATTAAAATAGCTATACCCAATTTTCCACTATTATTAATTTATAATGGTTGAAATCCAATTTGTCGCTTTTGTCAAAATTATCATAGTTAAAACAAATTGGTCACTTTTGTTAAACTATAATGGTTTAAATAAAACATTACCATTTTTGTTGCATTAGATCTGACAAAACAAATATGCCACTTTCATTTGTTTTGTTGAATTAAAATTGTCGACAAAAAATTATGCTACTTTCATTTGTTTTGTTGAATTAGAATTGTCACCAAAACAAATATGCCACTTTCATTTGTTTTTTTGAACTAGAATCGTCAACAAAACAAACATATCACTTATAATTGTTTTGTTGAATTAGATTTGTCAACAAAACAAAGTCATTATCTTTGTTGTTTTGTTGAAATAGAATAGTTAAATTAAAATATACATTTTGTCAAAATAAACATTTTGTCAAAATATACCTTTTGTCAAAAAAGATTAAGCAAACCATATATTTTTGGTCAAATTATATATTTTTGTCAAGATAAGACTGGTTGAATCAAAATACACATTTTTATTGATAACAAAAATTACCTTCTGTTAATTAGTTTTGAATTAAGACAAAAATTTACATTTTTGTTAAATGAAAAAGTTAAACACTAATAGTATTTTTGTGTAATAAGTTTGTGTTACCATAGAAATATCCATTTTGATAAAATAGAAATGTTAACAAAATGGAACTTCTTATAAATTTTGTTGAGATAGAATTTATATGCAAATAAAATAATCATTTTTATTTGCATAACATAAGAATGAATTTATATGCAAATCTAAAAATCATTTTTATTTTGCAAACTTACATTGGAGTTTATATTCAATTATAAGAATCATATTATTGGTCAAAGTATACATTAGAATGCATAAGTGTGTTAAAGTGATGACATTATATGTTAATGCATACATTAGAATTTGTACGCAATTTAGAATAAACATTTTTTAGGTGTTAGGTTATACTTTGAAAGACATATACCAATGAGATTATTTCTTTTATGTGTTAAATTTATGAATAATTACATACAAATAAAGTATAATGAAAATTATCCTTTATTTGTCATCAACAATAATGTCATATAAATAAATTACATTATATTAGATATTAGAAATGTATAAAGAAATTATGCGAGTCAAATATATTTTATTTCGACATTAGAAATAAAATATCATGTTTTGTCCTTTATTATCAACACGTTGGTAGTATTAAAATTGGTTAAATTCATTAACCAATTATTTATTTATGTGTATTGTTGTTGACTGAAAACCCCACACGGGTAATGGGATGATAATTGATATACACTAGTCACAATATTTATTTGTATATCAATCGATAGATTGACAGGCTGCGATGAGCATTATTATTTCATTTTAATGCTCTCACAGTTGTGAACTTCACTATGGATGTAGAATGGATGGTTTGATGATTATTTATCAATTGTTGTCATTTACATACAATGTATGAAATCCATATAACCAAAGTTATATGGTAAATGATTGAGTCGCTTTCCGGTTCAGAATATCTTTTATATAAAGAATATTTTGAATAAAGAATTTCTTTCAATAAAGAATATTTTTTTAAAGGATATTGAAATAAAATAAATTGGATTTTGGGTTGTCGTGGTTGGTGCCTTAAATAACACTGTTCTTAAACCCCGTATGAAAAAGTAAATCTTTCAACTAAGATTATTAGTGTTTCAAATTATACTTATTAATTGGAATTATTGATATGTGAATTGGGTTTACCGTGAACTATGTTTTTGAACAACATTTGTTCTTTAACCCAATTAACACGATTTTGGGTTTATCGTGAACAATGTTTTTAAATGACATTGATTTTTTAACCCAATTAAAGATAAGATTTATTTCTTAAATTGGAATAATCGTAAAGTAATGACTTTGGATATTAAATTTGAATTGAAGTTTTAATAAATCTTTGGAAAGAAGATTTAAGATTATAATATAAAAGAATTTATCTTTGGTAAAATTAATGGGAACATTTCCCTAATAAAATGAATATTTTATTTAAAGAATATTTTGAATTAGAATGAGGCGTTGGATGTGTATTTACAACACTTGATTTTTAAATTATAAAAATACGCAAGTTATTCGGAAAGACCGGGTTTAACCCATTCTGAATAATTACTACGACGATTAAAAGTTGAAGACATTGAAGACGGTGATTGAAGACCGGTGGTCCTCACATCGAATGGACAACTACTGATGCCTGACATTGGGTCGCTCCCAGTTAAGGGTTAATAGTGGTAGTTTGTCTGGATGTACTTGTTGATCGTCTGGATACGCGAGCACCTTGGTGACTTCGGATTCGTTCAGACCCAGAACGGACTTGTAAATGGATGTGTGTCCGACATTGAATTTCATGCTGTGTAAGTAAATTAATATCTATTAATATATATATATATATATATATGTGGTGGCGGAGGATTTATTCTCTTGCTTAGCACCCTTCTTTGAGATGCACGAGCTCCAAGGTTATATATTGGTAGTTATCGATCGCGTGGTATGGACTGTCAATGTGACATGCCAAGATGCAATTGATCAAGGCTTTTTGTTGAAAAGCAGAGCCTTGCGGATGATGATCAAAACATAGTCTATTTAGGCATAGCTTTGTGTATTTCGTTACCTAGCGAGCCTCACACTCCGGTAGAGTCAAAAACGGGACAAGGGAACACAGGGAGTGCACACGTTTCTTTCTATCTAGAAGTGGTGTTTGTGTTTTTACAAGGCCCGACACTTTTACTTATGTGGTTGATGGCTTGAGGCACCTCGGATATTTTTTTATTGGTATCCAATGGCCAATTTATAGGTCCAATAGGATCGAGGAGCGTGTGTTCAGGCATAACTAATCCACTAGCGTTATTTGTGGACTGGCCTTGTAGGATCCAAGGGTTCACTACGGGGAATCCTAAGACATTGCTAGAGTGTCTCGAATTGGTAAGGAGATCGTTCCTAGCCTTGACTCTTGATGGAAACCCAATTTCCAATATGACATCATGCGGTTTTGATTGTAGAACTAGTATGGCGATATAGTATATGGTAGCTATGCCGTTTATGATTAATACATTATGATTGAAAGATCTTTAAAACATATATACACTAATAATAATATCAAATCCGTTTTTATCGTATCAAGCATTTTTGACCTTTATAAGGTAAAATTCTGTCCTCCGGCTTGCGTTGCATTGTGTGATGGGACCTGAGTCTTATAATGGTTTCATTTTTCTAAAAATCAATGTGTTGATTTAATGGTTTACTTTATTTATGCACTAGCAATCCAATGGAGTAAACCCGTTCCGCATTAGCGGCGTGGTCCTGTGATTAGCCTTATTACTAGCTAAGTTAAGTAAAGATTTCTCACACTAGTCCCATGACTGACCCGTGTTTGTTTCACTTTGCAAACTCGGGTGCCCTCTTTTCCACACGGGCAGTCGAGTAGCTTATTTTTCAGATATATTGAGCAGAATTCTGGATCCAAGCTTAGAGCTGTGTCCAGAGCATTGATAGACTTCCGCTGTATCAATTTATTTGTTCCGCTACATTGTATTACATTTATTGTAATTTATTTTCCGCTATATTACATTCTATGTCCTCTGGTATTTTGTACTCTGATGTTGCATTATTATGATGTAATAAAATTCTTCTGTTATTGTTCAAATGTGTTGTATTCCCAAAGTTAAAGTATTTGAAGATTTCCAACTTTTGGTTCAGACCTGTATGGTTTATGGTCAATTCAAAAGGGTGTGGATTTTCGGGTCTTTATAGCTTCGTTGTCGGGATGCAACAAAGAATAATAGGTCGTCAGATACCTATCATCATCAATCAGAGCGTGTGCAGAAAAAACTGGAGCTAAGCCAAGTGGCCAATAACCTTTTACTATCGGGTCATTGGATGAGAGAATTAGATGGTATGGTTTTCATTTAGCTCTTTGAATAGTCTTTCATCGACATGTGGTTAGGCTGGGTGAGGGCTCGGGGGGGCACTAAAAGAGATAGACCTATCTTTTGATATCTGTAATGTAGGCCTGACGAGGTTGTCCTCTACAGATATATAGAAAGCCCTTGACTGAGTTCCATGGAGGAACTCAGGGATTAGCACACCCTTACGGTGCAGCGGTAGAGGGTTATTCGCTTTCGCAGCGTAGCCTAGTACGCTTTTATGGCGTAGCATTGGAGGTCCGGTACCTTTTCATAGTACGATGATGAGGACCACTCGAGGCGAGTACTAAGGAGAGTACCTCGATATATTGGGTATATACCTATACATATATTATTTATTAGGTTAATCTACTAGAGACTAGATGAGTACAACTTATGCAGAAAAATCGAAAGTATATTGCGTGAAAAGCCTGAATAACTTTATGAATCAGTGATAAAACGTATACGTAGTGTTATTTGTAAAAAGTATAATTTGTCCATGCACCAGAACTTTTGTTATGACCCCTCCCTCTTAGGTTAGACAGGTGGTTGTGATTCTGCAGCTTAGAGATACTTGTTAGATAGTGTCATTTTATTGGTAAGTGTTTAACTACTACTTTATTTTATTCCCTTCCATTCTGAGATTTCTATTATGAGCTGTGATATATTTATCTTTGATTTTTGAAGGATACCAGACAAACCAACTCGAGCTTCAACAGATTTGGATTTTTGGAAAAAAGTTGGGTCTGTTGAAATTCGGGTTGTTACACTTCCAATCGTAGAGTTTAAGTAGGTTAAGTATCTTCAACTATAATTTTGATTATATGACTATGAAAGAAGCTGTTGTTAGTGGTTGCATACTTGATGCATAAAAAATAAATTTATCCAACCATTTTGTGATTTTGAAATTTTGTAATTAGAAATTTATAGTTTCCAATTATTTTTACAAAGAAAATATATTACATGGTTTTATTTTCTCCGTCTTTTATTTATGAAAATGAATTTGAATTTATAGGAACAAAATATAATTTAAAACGTCTGAAATATTGTGTAAGATGGATTTTCAAAAAAAAAATTGAATGTTTAAAAAATAAAACAAAAGGTACATATGGATGAAATTATCATTAACCAGGTTACTGCTGGATTGAAATTGTCATTAAAGTGATCCATGAAAATTTGGAGCAAAAATTCCTTTGACCTTCAATAATGCTTTCCAGATTTGTTTCTCACATCCTATATATATAAGTATCATCCGCTAAAAACATTCTTTAATGAAAGTTAAGATCAACAGCCATCTTTATTTAATTGATAAATTATATGTATAAAAGTGATATTTAATAGAGTCAAAAAGAAACCTAAATGGGACTGATAGGATTCTGCAACTTTTCTTTTGGTAGTTTATGCATGGTTAAATGTTTTTTATTTGGGTATTTGAAATTAAACAAACTTTATGTTGTATATATAATGTCATTATGGTTGTTAAAATAAACTTTGATACATAATCGTTGCAGATAATGCTTAAGTTAGTTTATTAGATGAGATCTATGTCCTTATTGAGAGCAGCTTAAGCGTTAACATTATATCCAACTGAAAAATATCTAGAGCAGTTTTATTCATTCTAAACTTTGTGCAATTTACTCCTAAGTGTAATAAGGAAAGACTGGTTTCAAAAATGACCAATTATAAACGTTGAAAGAGGACTGTCGACTGAAATTTGGATAAAACGGAGGATGCGTTGCGGACTTACAGCCATATAGTTCAACTCGTAATTTATTCGTTATCTTGAAATCGTGAACCCTTTAAATTGTAGGTTGTGGAATAAATTGCATGCATCTTAAAGGAGAGATAAGGTGGAACGTGTTTTTAGGTTTATGTTCCAAAAAAAGTATTTGCAGAGAATGAAAACCAGATTTTCCAACTTTGTTATTTGAATTTTTATCACTCATTAAATGATTACTTTTCATTACTTGATCATGGATTAGACAAAATGTTTAGTGGGGAAAACTTATAAATATAGAAGTGAATTTTTGAGGGTGGCTTCACTAATTTGCTAGTATAAGTTCGGTAATTATGGTTGTGCTATGGTGGCATAGTATTTAATTGAAGTTTCTAGGAGGCGAATTCAATCTTGGTAGACTAACAGTAGCTAACATGTGGTTATTTTCTCTTCTTTTTCATTTATATAAGAGATTGAACCTGTGATTAATTTTATTTTGGCAGAAGCAACTATTATTGCACATAAAAATGTCTAATATGCTTATTTGATTATGACTTTGTAGAAAATGGAGTACTGCAGGCTATGATTCAAGAGAGTGGTAGTAATTGATCAAATTAGGTAATATACTTTCCTTACTTGTCATTTTCCCTTTAGTGCTTCCGTATTAATTCCATCCTCTTGTTTATATAAGTGTAGCATCTGGTATAGTCACGTGGATGGTCACCTTCTTACCCAACTCCATATTAACTATCTTTATGTCTAGAGTACCTCATGGAAGATATCAATCGTATTTTCCCCACTTTTTTAAGTATGCATCCATACTCTTCATAATTGTCGACTTCTTGTATACCCTGGATTTTTTCATAATTATATGAAATATTTTTGCTTTATTTTTGAATATCATATGAATGTTGGCTTTTACTTCAACGAAAAGCATTCTGCAGTTGAATATAAATGGATTTTTAATTAATTGGCTAAATAAATTATATGTTTTAAAGGTTAGACAACCTCGGTGGGTATACCAATAAATATAGATTGAACACTGTAACACCCCACGTTTTTAAGTAAATAATTAAAATGAGGTCAATTGATAAAATTTAGAAACGATGAAAATGAACATTTTATATGATGGAATTTAGCCACAAAATGTAAATCATTATGTCCTTGAAACAGGTTTCGATTTCCCGAAACCGAGCAATGCTTGGTTCTTGGAAACTGAGACAGAATCTTACTTACACCTTTCAGTATTACTTGCTCCTTTGTGTATTGTTGTATTCTCTTTATAATAAATGTTTTTTCTGGCAAGACAGACCAGTTATTAAAATGATACGTGACACTTTTTATTACAATAAATAATAAATACATTATTATAGGAGATAAACAGTTTGTTTAACTACTATCGGTTTTTAAGGTGGTCTGTCCACTACTATCGGTTTTAGGGTGGTCTGTTGTAACGCCCTGTAATTTTAAAGAACACTATAATGACAAACTAAAGAATAATTAATTAAATGTTAGAAATTAAGTAAAATGGACAGCGCCATTGCGCTCGTCTTGGAATTCTGCTGAAGATAGACTTCGAGTTTGCGTAAAACGGACATCGAATGAAGAAGATATTAAGGTTTTAAGTTTGTATACATATAAGAGAATTATATATATATAACCAGTCCAGAAAATCAAAATTAGAAGGTAGGAAGACACGGTAAATCGACCCGTTAGGAGTCGACCTTAGGGTCGATCAACACAAGGGGGTGTCGACCATTAGGTCGACCTCACCCAGATCTAGGACAGATCCATTCTTTGAAACGACACTTGTTTCTTGGCCAGATTTGTTGGTTGTAGGCTATAAATTGGACCTCAATGCTATTGTTTTATTCAAAAAAAAAAAACAATGGAGACAAGGAGATGCTGCCCCAAATCAGATTTAATTAGCCTATTCTTCTGCAACAACAACTTATACGTATTAAAGAATCTTTGCTACAACATCAACACTCTTTTCTCGGTTCTTTAGATCCAGTCCCTGTGATTTTATGTTGCTTTTAGATATAAACATTTAATAAGTAATCCTGACATGTTTATATGTTTGCATCTAAAGCTATGCCTGTTAATAACCTGAATTATAAGTATACAGACCTGTTATTACTTGTACATCTGACCTACTGTTCAGTTCTCATATGCCTATCCCTGATATGCCTATTCTGTTATCATGCCCATTTCTGTTATCATATATATGCCTATTATGTTATTATGCCTATTTCTGTTCTTTTCTCTCCCTCCTTCCCTTTTTATTTTTATAGCCTCACTACCTTTGAGCCTAGGCCTATCACTGAAATGTGCGAACGAACGAAATTGGGAATGGTTGGGAATGATAAATTGGGGAATAACTTGTATTGTAAAACATGACTGGTATTTGGGGGCATAACCTATACCGTGATCTAAGACTTTAATTTGGGGGCATATCGTAGATGATGATTTATGACATAAGGGTAGGGGCATGAAAACCTATGATGAATATGAATAATTGTTCAAGAATGAATATTCCTAAATTTACAGTAAATAGAAACTGTAACCGCACATAGATACGAGGTTAGATTACACTTGTGGTAGTAGTATGCCCGGAACCGCCCAATGTATCTAGCGCCCACAAGTGATTAGTTTAATGTGAGAGGTCTAGATACACCCGTAAATGTGTATATTTTATCTGCTTATTTATCATGTTTTCCCTTAAAAATAATTGATACTGTGTATTTATAGTGTGTTTTCAGTTTTTTTTAAGATGAATGGAATTGATGAACTTAATTGTTGAAAAGCTTGAAGAATGGATGTAAGAAGAGTGTTGATTTTGAGAACTATATTAAAGCTTAAAGAATATTGTTGTTCAACCAACTTCTGCCACATATTTTAAAGATTCAATGCTTTTTCATAAAGATAGCTTGTCGCAGATATTATGGAGTTCCTATTCAAGCTCCAAACAGTTGGAGTTGATGCCATTTGGTGCCAAAAGCTATGACACTTGCAAATCCATTCTTACGCATTCACATTTAGCTCTTTGATTTATGTGTTATTTTGAAAAAGGGCTTTTGTCCCACATTGTGTAATAGGCCTCTTAATCTTGGCCTGGGCAACTGTAAATACACTTGTATTTAGTTCATTTGGATTCATTCAACATTAGGTTTTATTCTGTAATTCTTTGCTTGGAATAAAATTCTTCTTCCATGTTCTCTTTAGTTTTAGTTTTTTTATAAACATGTTATTTTCTTTTCTGCAAGTAGATTAGATTGTCCTTTATTTTTATTTTATTTTATTTTCTTATTTTTGTTCTGTGTTGCAATCTATGTTCGTTGTTAGAATAATAAACATGAGAGGCTAATCCCTTTAATTTAGGGGTGATGAAACTCTCTAATCACATAGATTCAACATAGTTTATTTTCATGCTCTTTATTTGTGCTTATTGAAGAATGGATGTTTAGTGTATTTTTTTAATCATGCTTGGTTTTGATGATCTATGCTTCTAATTAATAGAGGATAGATCATGCTTGATTAAATGACACAACAAAATTTGCCTTTTCATCTATATATGATGTTGGAAAAAAGAGGAAGTGTTAATCAACATTTGATATTCTATATTTCTAACTGATGGTAAATAGAGTATTCTTAAAATTGATATTGCTTTCAACTTGTCTTTTTCATGAGAATTGGATAGTGAATTAGATTTGTGCTATAGTTTGATGACTTATGTTATGCTAATTAATAGCATAAATATGTCATACTTATGATAAACACAATATCTAACCTCACTTATTACTAAACAAATAGAGATCATAACTTCATCATGTTGATTTGTGTGATCTAGAGAGTGAAAATTCCTCTAAGTTGCTTTTAACCAATAGTTGTTTTCTCAACTTAGTCATTAATTTTGTTAAATTTTAGTTAACATATTTTAAAGTTTGTTTAATTTGATTGAATAGAATTTAAAATTATTCTTTCCCTGTGGATCGACTCGTATTCGCTAACGTACTACAAGTGTATGTCGTGCGCTTGCGGTTTATTACACTTCGCGACGATATTCTAATTCATAAAATATTCGTCATCGAACAAGTTTTTGGCGTCGTTGCCGAGGAAGGAATTTAATTTTGATCTTATTTTTGGGATTAATTTTTATTTTATTTTAAAAAAATTGTTTGCATTTGTGTGTGTTTTATTTGATCTCATTTCACTTGCATTTGTGTATTTGTTGTTTGTGTTCTTTGTTCTCATAGTTTTTTTAGAAAAAAAAAGAAACATTGTTCGTGTGTATTTTTATTTGTTCAATTAGTTTTGGTCATCTCTAAAAAAAATTGCTTTGTTGTTACTCCCTCCTTAATTTTCTTTCCCTTCTCTGCCTTATATTTCATGATTGCATTAGTCCTTTTCTTTCCAGTAATTAATTACAATCATTGCTTTCCAATTCTTCATTTTTTTGCCCTCTCTGGTTTCTTTTCTAAATTCTCTTCATAATTACTTTATTTTTTATTTTTTTCAAATCAAAACAAAATAAAAAATATACAAATTTCTTTTGGTTTCTTTCTTCCTTTGTTTTCTGTCTTCACCTTGAATCACGTCCATTGCCATACCTTTCCCTTTTCTGCCTCTGCCTTATTTATACACCACAATTTCCATCACGTCCCAAAGTCTACAGACCTCACTTCACCTTCCTACCCCACCATCAATTTCTCCTCATCACCATGGCCCTAACACAACACCAATCTTCTTCACTCTAACATCAGTATCCTCCAACAGCTATAACCTCTCGGTCAAAAACACAATACAAACCAAGCTTTCCCCCTTTACTGCAGATCTTCATCCACTCAAAATGCACTTTAATCTATACATTACCTATCCGCACAGATCAAAGTCCAGATCCCCCAAATTCTAGCACCATCACTCTGCAAGCTTTATCAAAATCCCAGTCTTCACACTCACGCAATTCCACAAATACCCGAAAACCCAAAGCTTCACTGCAGCTCACATCCACTTCTCCAAATGCTGCAAACCAACAGCTCGGGCTACCCCATCTCCAGACCTGCTTTTCGCAATCACGTCCATTCCAATCTACAAGTACCCAATCATTCCTCCGAAACTGTCCATCATCCATCCGATTCCATTGCAGTTCAACTCCGACAGCCCTGCAAAGCCACATTCCAATTCAAAACTCCCTGCATTATCAGTCCCTGAACATCAGCTACCAAAACCATTCCTCGTGCAATCACCACTTCAAAGCACCTAAAAAGTGAGCCATCCTCTTCGTAAATAACCAAACATTCATACCCAAATCACCAGTCCCCAAACCTTCAGGCCATATAGCATCGAACAACCCCTCTGCCTTGAAGTCCACCATCCGATAGAACAACATCAGAAACCCCCTTCAACAAACAATCACCGCAATTAACAGATTCGAACCAATAAAAAAATCATGTCCGCAACCGTGACTTACCTTCAACATCGAACCCCTCTGTCACCTTAAAAAAAACCATCTGCTAACACCACTAGTTTCATCTCTAATCAAACTCCACCGTCTCCAAATCCAACATCTACAACTTTCGCCATAAAACTTTCCTCAGTTCAAACAATTTATACCAGATCCCTCCACTCGCTTCTCACACCCGCTCCCAATAATTTCAACACGGATCTGTAGCCTCTCACCGATCAAACCCATTATCAACGCGAAATCACCGTAATCCCTCTGACTCGAATGCAGAAAGGATTTATATGTGGTGATTTCGATTTTGAAAAGGGTACGTGATTTTAAGTGGGTTGATTTCGATAAGGGCGTGGAAACGATTTATTTTTCTCTTTTCTTTTTGAGCTGTTTGATTTCTCAGAGGGTGGGTTGTTATATAAAGGCTTCTGAATTTTGAGAGGCTGTGATTTTAAACTGACCATTCATTTGCTTTTGATCTAAGTTGTGGCATGCAGGCATGTGTGTTTTGAGCATTTTATTTTGTTGAGAAATAATATTTAGGGCACACTCATTTCTCTTGGTTTGTGGAATCAAAGGCTGGTATGTGATTCTTTTTAGTTGGTTGTATGAGTTGTTAGTTTGTTTGTTTTTTTCGAATAATTTTTTTTCCTTTTGCTTATTGCTTTCATAAAAAAAATCAATTTCTTCTTAGTTGTTTTAGGTATCATTGGGCTTTGTTTTGTTTTGCTTGGTTTTTTTATTTTCTTTTGAAATTTTCAGTGTGATTATTTTGTTCTTACTTCCCTTTATTTGAAAAAAATGTTTTCTTGCTTTGATTTTCTTTTCCCCTAGAAGTAATTTTATCTTCACTCGAGTTTATTTTAAAAAAAAAATAGCTTCATTTCAGGATGCAGGAGGTGGAAAGGAATAACTTGCTTTAAACTGCTCGAAGATCGCTTTGCTTGCTTGCCAAAAACTGTCGTTTAAAAAAAATTCAAAGACTAACGAGAAGTGAAGAGTTCAATCAAGTGATTTGCAAATAATTGATTTGAATTGTTGGAGTGGTTGCACACCAAGTGGGGTGTGAACGCGCTAGTGCTACTCGGTTGCACTGGACGGACAGCCATACCACACCGTAAAATTTTCTAAACTCTACAGAGTCTACTACTGCTTGAAAAATTATAAAAATTGCTTGTAAAGATTTTGTGCTGGTGCCATGGCTTGCTTGTAAAACTTTTATTTCTGCAATCTCTTATTCTGTGACTATCCTGTGATTGAATATTTTGCATGTTGACGTGTGATTGAGAATTTTAAAATGAACGTGGGATTAAATTAAAAATTTTGGCTTTGAAATAAATTATTTTTGAAATCGAATCGAAGATTCCCCAAAAGCTCATAGGATAAAATATTTGTTAAATTGACAATTAGGATTTATACTCTCTGAGGTGTCTAAGGAACGGTAGAGTCTAGAACCCAAACAATTCTTAAACCTTTAGTCTTGTTTCTACGGTGATTTGTGGCCCAATGATAACCCCTGTCTGAACCTGGCCTTGACTTGTGTTCATATAATCCAAAATTGTTAATTTTAACATATTTTTTAGAGCTTATTGAAAATGTCCCAATTTCCTTATCCTCATGGATTTTATGATAGTTTTGAAAATCAATATAATCCATACAATTTTACGCCAAATTCAAATGGATATTTTAATGACAACTATTGTACAAATAATTTGGATTTTACACCACTAACTTTTCAAAATAATCCCGATTTTACACAACCAAATTTTCAAAATGATGATCAACCCTCAAGTATTGAAACAAGTATTCAATCTCTACTTGAAGAAAGTCGAAAATTCAATGAATCAAGACAAAGATTAATTAAAGTAATGTGCAACAATTCAAGTCAAAGTTCTCAAAATAATCAAAATTTGAATTCACTTCCAAATTTGAACAATTTTGATTATAACCCTAGCCAAATCAATTTCGATATCCAAAATGAATTCAAAATTCATAATTGAAATGTGAATCACTTTACACATGATTTTGGCAATGGAAATAATTTCAATTGTGGTGCAACTGAAAATCTTTGTTCTTAGCAATTTCAAATTGAAAATTCTCATGTAAATAATTATAAATTTGATTTTGTTAACCAAGTGAATGAAATTCACGATAATCACACGAATTTGTTGTTTCAAGACTACTTGAATTTTCGTGAAAAACAAAATAATCAAAACCGAATGTGTGACGATTCGACTGATGATCCACCTTTTCCCACAATTGATGATTTTCAACTAACAACTGTTGAAATTAATGAAAATCTTAATGAAGTAGTTGAAAACTCTGTAATTGACATGAATATAAATTCTCTAGAAAACGAAGACGTCAATTTTCAATTTGATCTTCCCCTCTCAGATTCTGAAAATTTTGAAAATTTAGCAACTTTAGATTGTCAACATAACAAAAATGATGAAATTGTTAACAACTGTTTTGGTGAGGACTACTTTGATGAGCGAAAACTTCTTAAACTGATTGACGATAATGCTTTTGGATCTGAAACTAAAATTGAAACATTTGAAAACTTTGGAATTCTTGAGGTTGAAAACAACAAAACTGTTGAATGTGATCTTAAGCACAATACCGATTTTTCTGAAATTGTTGAAACTCCTTGCAACTTGATCGTTTCAACTAAACCTCACTGTGATCATTTGTTTTTCAATGATAAATTTCTCTAGTATATAAACTCTTTCTGGAATAACACTGTTTTTGAGAAAACACGATTTCAAAGTTTACTGAATATTCATTTGTTTGGTTTTGACTTTAAGTTTACGAATAAACCTTTAGTTAACAAAATTTCAAATATCAGACCAAAACAGAATAATATTTCTCAAAACAAGTGTGAGGGTGAGAGTGATGCTTACGTCTCTCAATTTATACATCATCTAAATAAATCAAACTTTGTTTATGGAACTTTTGTTGAACCCCGGCTTGATGACCTCTCTTTAGTTACTACAGAAATTCAATTCGATTTTAGGATCAATTGTAAGCATAAAATTTTAAGATTAGTAACTCAAACTGTTGAAAAACAAAATTTGTTTTTCCAAATCTGATATGTAATATACAAACCTTCATGATTTATTTTTTTGTGCTTAAGTTGTGTCTCATAATCTTAATGAAGCTGATCCATTGGTCCATCGGGGACCGATTCATCTATTCAATGACTGCATATTTTCTGCACGCACATTTGGTAAGTAGCACTAACCCCCTTTTGTACATATATAAATATTTCTCTTCCGTTCACTCATTGTGTCATGCATTGACTGTGGGGACACAGTTGAAATCAAGTGTGGGGGCAGGGAGATTCATTTTCATTCTGTTTTGCATAGTTTAAGTTTGCATTTTTTCCCTTTTTCTTTTTGCATTTTTTCCCTTCTTCTTTAAAAAAAGGGAATTTCGCATTTCTATTTACTTTTAAATAATACATATTGGAGTTAGCATACAATTTTGGTCGTTCAATTAAAATATTTGGAGATTTACTTCTCTTAGCGGGTAATGAAAGGAAAGTTTGAATTATAAGCAAATTTGGTGTAACTCGTATATTGAGAATTTCCTAGGTGATGAGTATAAAATGTTTTCTGAATTGTAATCCGATTGAATGAATGGTTGATTTAGACTACTTGCGATAACATTTTAGATTTTTTAAGTGAACTTGTGCTAAGATATCCTCGCTTAACTCTCTCTCTGTTGTAAAAAAAAAAGTAGAAGAAAAAGAAAAAGAAAAGAAAAAAAGAATGTACGTATATATTAATAATCCTAGGGTATCCAACATTGCTAGTACATCTCGCGTTGGTGTGCAAACCTGCCAAGCTCTTTCCGACACCTTGTTGACAATGTCAGCATCGGTATATCTTGGTCCCATTTTATGAGTTGGGCACCTAAGGATTACCGGCATCTTGTTGACATGTCAGCGTCGGTCTACACAATCCGCCAAGCTCTGTCCCAAACTCTCATGGGTGGTATACCTTGGTCTTTTCGGTTAGGTGTTTGTAAATGGTAATAATGTAAATATTTTGTAATAAAGAGAGAGTAAGTATTTGAAATCCAAGCACACTTCACTTATTCGACCCAACTTGTTAACAAAAAGGAAGTTGAAATGTCGTTATATGACTGTTGGTATCGATTACGGAATTCATTTCATAGTTGCACTATGTTTCTACCAAAATAACTGGCCAAGCTGGACGAGTTTGTGATGATAACATGACTTTTGTTTGAAGTTTTGATTAGTAACGGACTCAAATTTCATAGTGACGACCCAAATTTGTGTTAACTCATTCGTGTAATATTTAAAAGTAAATTATCCATTTGTAAATATTCCTTTAAAAGCATGCAATTGTCTGGTAAATATTTTCTAATCTTGCATTTTGTAAATATTTTTTGCATTCAACTTTCGGATTTTGTGGGTAGTATTCGCTGAAAACCCTCACGAGACAACACTTGTCCTACTGGGGACACCCGAAGGTCTAACGGCTTGTTGCATACACTCAATGCAATTGTACTCCCTACGAAAACGGATTTAGCTTAGTTTTTTTACTTTATTCGAGGATAAATAAAAATATAAGTGTGGGGGTATTTGATACACACGTAAATGTGTATATTTTATCTGCTTATTTATCTTGTTTTCTCTTAAAAATAATTGATAATTTGTATTTATAGTGAGTTTTCAGGTTTTTTTAAGATGAATGGAATTGATGCACTTAATTGTTGAAAAGCTTGAAGAATTGATGTAAGAAGAGTGTTGATTTTGAGAACTATACTAAAGCTTGAAGAAATATTGTTGTTCAACCAACTTTTGCCGCATATTTTAAAGATTCAATGCCTTTTCATAAAGAAAGCTTGTCGCAGATATTATGGAGTTCCTATTCATGCTCAAAATAGTTGGATTTAATGCTATTTGATGCCCACAAGCTATGACACTTACAAATCCATTCTTACGCGTTCACATTTAGCTAGTTGGTTTATGTGTTACTTTGAAAAGGGCTTTTGTCCCACATTGTGTAATAGGCCTCTTAGTCTTGGCCTGGGAAACTATAAATACACTTGTATTTAGTTCATTGGTATTCATTCAACATTAGGTTTTATTCTGTAATTCTTTGCTTGGAATAAAATTCTTCTTCCCTGTTCTCTTTAGTTCTAGTTTTTTTTATTTATATGTTATTTTCTTTTCTGCAAGTAGATTAGATTGTCCTTTATTTTATTTTTATTTTCTTATTTTTATTCTACGTTGCGATCTACGTTCATTGTTAGAATAATAAACATGAGAGGCTAACCCTTTAATTTAGGGGTGATGAAGCTCTCTAATCACATAGATTCAACATAGTTTATTTTTCATGCTCTCTATTTGTGCTTATTGAATAATGGATGTTTAGTGTTTTTTTAATCATGCTTGGTTTCGATGATCTATGCTTCTAATTAATAGATCATGCTTGATTAAATGACACAACAAAATTTGACTTTTCATCTATATATGATGTTGGCTAAAAGAAGAAGTGTTAATCAACATTTGATATTCTATATTACTAACTAATAGTAAATAGAGTATTCTTAAAATTGATATTGCTTTTAACTTGTTGTCTTTTTCATGAGAATTGAATAGTGAATTAGATTTGTGCTATAGTTTGATGACTTACGTTATGCTAATTAATAGCATAAATATGTCATACTTATGATAAACACAATATCTAACCTCACTTGTGACCTAACAAATAGAGATCATAACTTCATCATGTTGATTTGTGTGATTTAGAGAGTGAAAACACCTCTAAATTGCTCTTAACCAGTAGTTGTATTCTCAACTTAGTCATTAATTTTGTTAAAGTTTAGTTAACATATTTTAAAGTTTGGTTTAATTTGATTGAATAGAATTTAAAATTATTCTTTCCCTATGGATCGACTCGTATTCGCTAACTACTACAAGTGTATGTCGTGCGCATGCGGTTTATTACACTTCGCGACAATATTCTAATTCATAGAATATTCATCATCGGACAGGTCTAGTGCGTAAAAGTACACGTAACAGTGCTAAGGCACGAGGTTAAATCCGGCTTGTTGTAGAAGTCTGTCCGGAGCCTCCCGGCATATCCAGCATCCACAAGTGGTCGACTTAATGTGCGAGGTCTGGTGCATTAACATACATGAACAGGAAACAATAATAACCTGCAATACTTAACCTATTTAAATCTATGGGGGTTATATGAACCTATCAAATTGTGTAAGGGTTAAGTAAACTTGCTTGAATCAATGGGGGCTAAGTAAATCTATTAAACCTATGAGGGTGGTTATATAATCCGGACGAACATAACCTGTTTTATATGGCGGGGTTATATAGTCTTGTTAATTTGTTAGGTATAACCAGTAAAATCCTAATAGTGGGGATGCAAGCCTAGGGAGTGGCTTGCATCATCTATTTTATGGGGCACGTATCAGTCACTAACCCATATTGGTATCCAAAGGGGGACCCCGAACTAGCTAGGGGTCAGGGAACGCTTACAGAGCTGATTATAAGAGGTTCATATGGGTGGAGGTGTCTGATGACGCGTTCCAACGGAGTCATGTGCGTGCATGTTTCTGCTTGCTAGGGAAAATAAGATGTTATAACACCAGTAGATATGGCTGTGCCTATCAGGAAAAAAGGGGTTGCCACTTTAGGAAGTGATACATCCTACGGTGGGGCCAGCACAGGGTATCTACAGGATAGGGAGCTGATCGATTAGGGTAGTAATTAGGGTACATCTTGTCTTGCTTGTTTAAGAGCCCGTTACTAACGTTGGGTTAACACCTGTTATTTTTGTTTGGCTGCCTATTATTATCGTTGAGGGTAAAACAGGCCACTAGAAGTACACCTACGTCTACCATTATGTTTCTCTTGGGATCATTTTGTTTCTGTTATACCAGTATTGGTGCAGAGAAAAGTATCTAGGAAGCACAATATATTCTGTTCTGTTTATTCTGCTTATCCTGTTCAGTCTGTTATACCTGTTTTATGATACTGTTATCTCTCTCATCGAGTTTATATGCCTGTCATGATGCTTTTACTCATTTATATGCTAAAAGTAAATGGACTCGTCAGACTTTATGTCTGAACCGTTTTGGTTCCTTTTCTCTCTCTTCCTTTCCCACTTAGGTTCTCAGGGTGGAATACTCAGGCTTGATTAAGATCCTCTCTTCTATTTCCGCTTGGAGCTGCTTAGATGTACCGCTTTGATTACCTGTCTACTTTGATATGGCTCTACTTGGGGACTATGATTTTATATTTCTGTACTCTGATGATTTCAGTACAAGGTAGATATTTTAAATTTGATGTAATGACTTTTCTAGTATTTCAGACTTATGTTGTAATTGGATTTTGGACCACGATGTTTTCTGTTTAAGAATGAAGTTTTAAATTCTGCTATTATTTTATACTTGTCTTGTGATGTTTCTATTTATGTTTACTTATAACGCTTCATGGAACTTAATGCATTATGTTAAAGAGTGACACTAACGAACGTAGGGTGTACCATTTGGTATTGGAGCTGAAGGTTACAAGATCGGATAAAAGATTTTGTAAATTGTTGTCAAAAGGTTTTAAGAGAAAGTACTTTCAAATGAAAAGTCTATTTTTGAAAAACATATTCCCCAAATCCATATAAAATATCTCTCAGTTCTCTAATCGAATCCATCTTTCCTTTTCTTTTCAGCATGTCTGGAGAACCGATTCATCCCAAATGGTGTCCCCATTGCGGCATGGTTCCATAGACATGTTAAAACTACGGAACATGTTGAAGGGCAAGGAAGTGCCTAACCTCCATCTATAGCCACAATAGTTTCACCTACCGCTATTTTTCTCTCAAGCTTCATAAGGATTTCTGTGCAATGGAGGCAGGTTTTGAGAGATTTGTTAGCATGTTACACAAGGATGGTAAAAAGGAGTATAAGGGAGTTAGGGCTAAGGAGCACAACCAAAGGATGAGAAAAATGGTGGCCCAGGAAGGGAACATAGATGAAAGAAGGAAAGAATAATAAAGTTAAAATAAAGGCATGAAGAAATGTCATGGATGTGAGCGCTTGGGTCATTTGGTCAAGCAATGTAGAAGAAGGAATAACACTTGTTTCAACCGTGGCAAAATCGCACACTATGCTTGGGAGTGCCTGAAGAAGCAAGAACAGAGCCAAAGGGAAGGATCTTCTGGAGGGAAGGCGCATGCTCTCGTGGCTAGTGTACCGGATAAAGGTAGGAAAGTTTCTGTTGAAGGTTTGATTTCTCTTACTGATCATCCTGTTAGAACACTTTTTGATTCTGACGCTTCGCATTCTTTTATATCTTATTTTGTGGTTGAGTCTCTACGCCTTAGTACTAGTATGGTTTCGGATCCCGTTGTTGTCTCAAACCCCATTGGAGGCACGACTCATTTGTCTATGAGTTGTCGGGGCTTGAGGATATTTGTGTTGGGCGTCGAGTTTGAGCATGACACATATCTGCTTAGTTTCATGGGCTATGTTTTGATTCTAGGGATGGGTTGGCTAGCCATGTATGGTGCCATTCTAGACTGTGAGAGGAGGGTCGTTAGACTTTTAACTTACGATGTGAGGACTCTCGATATTTCTTGTGACCCAAAAGGGTTTATCATGCTTAGTTTCCTAGAATCGCTTGATGCATCTATCGATGATTTACGATCTGTGCAGGTAGTTTGCGAGTATCCTGATGTTTTTAGGAGGTTCGGGGCTTACCTCCGAGGCGCGAGATTGATTTACGAATATACTTGGTGGACAATGCAAAGCCGGTTGCATTCCATGTGCGCCACAAGGCTCCTAGAGAAAGGAGGGAGATCAGCAAGCAAGTAGGGGAGCTACTTAAGAAAGGGTTTATTAGGCGAAGCATATTGGAATGGGGTGCTCTAGTCATTTTCGTGACTAAGGCAGACGGCTCGCTTCGCTTAAGTGTGGATTACAGGGAGTAGAATAAGCTCACTAAGAAGAATAGGCACCCAGTCCCGAGGATAGATGATCTGTTTGACAACTTGTTGGTGCATCTGTTTTCTCCTAGTTAGACTTGGCTATGGGGTTTCATCAATTGAGGGTGATCGAGGACAGTATAGACAATACCTCTTTAAGAACTCCAGATGGTTTCTTTGAGTGGCTCATCATGTCCTTTGGATTGACGAATACACCCGCCTATTTTGTGGATCTGATGAGTAGGGTGTTTCGGGAGTTTCTAAATAAGTTCGTTGTGGTCTTTATTGATGACATTCTGCTCTTCTCGAAGAGCGAGGAAGAGCATGCCTACATTTAAGGGAGGTTTTGAAAACTCTCTGAGCATATCAGCTTAAGACAAAATTCTCCAAATGACATTTTAGGAGAAAGGAGGTCAGATTTCTAGGCCATGTGGTCTCTAAGGATGGGATAACAATGGATCCCACGAAAGTAGTTGCAGTTCAAGATTGGAAGATTCCGAAGAATGCAACAGAGGTAAGGAGTTTTCTTGGTTGGTTTAGCGGGCTATTATAGGAAATTCATTAAGGACTTCGCAAAGATATCGGCCCCACTCACCAGACTGACGAAGAAGAATCTGTCCTTTTCTTGGGATAATAATTGTGAGGATGCTTTTCAGCGATTGAAGAGGGCTCTGACAACAACCCTAGACATGACTTTTCCTGACGGGAAAAAAGTGTTTACAGTATACACCGGTGCATGTGGTACAGGTCTTGGTGTTGTTTTGATGTAAGCGGGAAGGGTAGTATGTTATGGTGGTAGAGAATTGAGAATTCATGAGAAGAACTACTCTACCCATCACCTGGAGTTGGCTGCCATAGTATTCGCGCATAAGATATGGCGTCATTATCTACATGGAGAGAAGTTCAAGTTGTATACCGATCATAAATCTTTTAAGTATTTTTTCTCGTAGAAGGATCTCAATTTGAGGCTATAGAGATGGATGGAGTTCCTAGCATCCTATGACTTTGAGATTGCTTATACCCCGGGCAAGGGTAATGTGGTTGCGGATGCACTGAGTAGGCAGAGGATGATTTTGAGTCCACTATTCATAGAGAGGTAGAGCTTGGAGTATATATCGATCTTTGATTTTAGGCCATCTACGAATCTTATACCTGGTTTGTTGACATCCTTAGATGTGTGACCTACTCTTATGGATCAGATAGGAACTTCGCAGTGAGAGGACCCACAGGTAGCAGACATCTTAGATAGGCTTAGTAGAGGGAGACTTCTAGTCACCTCAGTAGATATTCCATAGATGATAGAGGGTGGTTGTGATGAGATGGAAGGCTTTGTGTTCCCCGAGTTGGGAGACCGTTAAAGACAGTCCTTGAGGATGCCCATCATTCTAGGATGACTATCCATCTAAGCGGTGATAAGATGTATAGAGATATGAAGAGGGTTTTCTTTTGGGCTAGAATGAAGAAAGACGTAGTGGGGTTTGTTTCTCGATGTTTGATTTTCTAGCAAGTCAAGGTTGAGCAAAGGAAGCCCGGTGGTTTAATTCATCCTTTGGAGGTCCCATAGTGGAAGTGGGAGAGCGTCTCTGTGTATTTTATTGATTGTTTGCCTAGATCGAGGAAAGGCAACACCAGTATTTGGGTTACAGTTGATTGGCTTACTAAGAGTGCTCATTTCATTCCT
Source organism: Allium sativum (assembly GCA_030737875.1). NCBI lineage: Eukaryota > Viridiplantae > Streptophyta > Magnoliopsida > Asparagales > Amaryllidaceae > Allium > Allium sativum. The sequence goes on from CM060922.1 coordinate 965,392,431, forward strand.
GTTAAAAGTAAGAGGACGACAACATGGTTGGTAGCAGTTTATCTTCATGAGATAGTTCGTCTACATGGAGTACCTTCTAGTATAGTGAGTGATCATGGCCTCATATTCACTAGTGAGTTTTGGAGGAGCTTTTAGGATGCATTAGGTGCACAGTTTTGTTTGAGCATCGCTTATCACCCTCAGATCGATGGGAAAATGGAAAGGGTGAATAGAGTTCTTGAGGATCTTTTAAGACTGTGTATCCTAGACTTCGGAGGGACTTGGGAAGAGCATCTTCCATTAGTAGAGTTCTCCTACAACAACAGTTATCAAGCTATCATTGGCATAGCACCCTTCGAGGCATTGTGTGGTCGACCTTGTAAACCACTGATTTATTGGTGGGAGTCTACAGATAGGCTTCTACTTGGACCTGAGACGATTAGAGAAACTTCAGAAAAGATTGATCTTATCTACAGACGCATGAAGACAGCTCAGGATAGACATAAGTTATATATAGATAAGGGAAGGACCGATATTGAATTTGAGGTGGGAGACATGGTTTTCATCTAAGTATCACCATTGAGGAATGTGGTTCCCTTTGGATCTGTAGGGAAATTGGCACCAAGGTTTGTAGTGTCATTTCCCATAGCGGGAAGAATAGGTCAAATAGCCTATAGGGTAAAGCTACTAGAAAGATTGGTGGGAGCTCATGATGTTTTCCATGTTTCTTATTTGCAGAAATGTCTACATGATACAACAGAGGCAATTAAGCCGAGTATCTTGAGGAAGTAGAGGTGGAACGGGAGGCGACAATTAGACGAGTTCCTACCCGTATTCTTGGATTAGAGGTTAAGAAGCTACGCAACCGAGAGGTCAAGTTGATTAAAGTTCAATGGGGAAGACCGCGAAGATGCAACTTGGGAGATTGAAGAAAGGTTTGCGCTTCATACCCTTTTCTTTTCAAGGGCATGTTATTAACTTCTTTTTCCAAAGATTTTATTCATACTTGCTTCTGTCATTTAAGTGTATGCTAGTGATCGAATCTTCAAACTTTAGGTAGGGAACCAATGAATGTAAACATGTGTTTGAGACATGTTATGTTTGATGGATGCAAGTGTTTGCCAGTGGTTGCTCATGGATGCATACACACACACTAGGCACCAGATCGGCTCAATCACTCTCATATTGCATATGGATGTGTGTGCGTATTTTTCTTTTTATGGATGAAAATGAGTGTATCGTCATATGGATGTTGCATTTGGATGAATGATTGTGCATGCATATAGCAGTTACATGATATACTAGGACAATTGGCATACATGTTTGATTCATGGCATTGGCATACATTGCATTAAGGAGGTCGACTAAATCAGTAGGAAACCTAATTTTATTTCCACATTAGTGTAAGGACATATATACACTATTACATATGTTCATATAAGCATTAGAAATCTTTTAAGGACAACGGATGCCTGTGAGTAGTGGATGAGTAGATGGATGTTAGGATATACATTCTTCTTAACTTGGAGATTTCGAGGACGAAATCCTTTAAATAGGGGAGAATGTAACACCCTGTAATCTTAAAGAAAACTATAATGACAAACTAAAGAATACTTAATTAAATATTGGGAATTAAGTTAAATGGACAACGCCATTGCGTTCGAGTCGGAATTCTTCTTAAGATAGACGTAGAGTTTGCATAAAACAGACATCGTATGAAGAAGATATTAAGGCTTAAAGTTTGTATACGTATAAGAAAATTATATATATATATACAAACTAGTCCAGAAATTCAAAATCAGATGGTAGGAAGACACTTGAAATCGACCTGTTAGGTGTCGACCCCAGCCCCATGGAGGTCGACCCTAGGGGCGACCCACACAAGGGGGTGTCGACCCTAGGGTCGACCCCACCTAGATCTAGGACAGATCCATTCTTTGAACCGAGACTTTTTTCTTGACCATATTCGTCAGTGGTAGGCTATAAATAGGACCTTGTTTCTATTATTTTATTCATCAAAAACAATGGAGACAAGGAGATACTGCCCTAACTCAGATTGAATTAGCCCATTCTTCTGAAACAACAACTTATATTTATTCAAGAATCTTCGCTACAACATCAACACTCTTTTCTCAATTCTTTAAATCCAATCCCTGTGAGTTTATGTTGCTTTTAGATATAAACATTTAATAAGTAATCTTGACATGTTTATAAGTTTGGATCTAAACCCGTGCCTATTAATAACTTGAATCATAACTATACAGAGCTATCATTATTTGTACACCTGACTTACTGTTCAGTTCTCATATGCCTATCACTAATATGCATAATTGTTATTATACTCATTTCTGTTATCATATGCCTATTTCTGTTCTCTTCTCCCCCTCTATCCCTTTTTATTTTTATAGCCTGGCTACCTTCGAGCCTAGGCCTATCGCTAAAATATGCGAACGAACAAAATTGGGAATGGTTGGGAATGATGAATTGGGGCATAACTTGTATTGTAAAACATGACTGGGATTTGGGGGCATAACCTTACCATGATCTAAATTTAATTTGGGGCATATCGTACATGATGATTTATGACTTGAGGGTCGGGGCATGAAAAACTACGATGAATATGAACAATTCTTTAAGAATGAATATGCCTAAATCTACAATAAATAGAAATTGTAACCACACTTAGATACGAGGTTAGATTACACTTGTGGTAGAAGTCTGCCCGGAACCGCCCGACATATCCAGCATCCACAAGTGGTTAATTTAATGTGAGGGGTCTAGTGCGTAAAAGTACACGTAATAGTGCTAAGACACGAGGTTAAATCCGACTTGTGGTAGAAGTCTGCCCGGAGTCGCTCGACATATCCAGCATCACAAGTGGTCGACTTAATGTGAGAGGTCTGGTGTATTAACATACATGAAGAAGAAATAGTAGTAACCTGTAATACTTAACCTATTTAAATCTGTGTGGGTTATATGAACCTGCCAAATTGTGTAGGGGTTAAGTAAACTTGCTTGAATTAATGGGGTTAAGTAAATCTGTTAAACCTGTGAGGGTGGTTATATAAACCCGACAAACTTAACCTGTTTTATGTGGTGGGGTTATACGGGCTTGTTAATTTGTTAGGCATAACCTGTCAAAACCCTAGTATTGGGGATGTAAGCCTAGGGAGTGGCTTGTATCATCTGTTGTGTAGCGCCCGTATCAGTCAGTAACCCATATTGGTATCCAAAGGGGGACCCCGAACTAGGTAGGGGTCAGGGCTATTTATACATCCTACTTAGATATTGTGTGGGGCCTGTATCACTTGTTAAGTCTGTTATACTTGTTTTATGATATTGTTATCTCTCTCATCCTATTTATATGTCTGTCATGATGTTTTTACTTATTTATACGCTAAAAGTAACTGGACTCGCTAGACTTTATGTCTGACCCATTTTGTTTCCTTTTTTCCCCTCTTCCTTTGCCCCCACTGCGCCACAGATGGCCTATCGCAATGAAAATCCATGGTGTTGCTAGCTACAATGTTGCCATTGTTACACTGTTTTGTGTCTATTGCAACACACGCTTAAGTGTGTTAGGATAGATATCAAATTGTGTTGATGTAGCTATAGATATATTCTAAATAAAACAATTTAAAAAAGTAAATGCACATTAGTGATCCATACCATTAGTTTAAGAAAAATCTCAGTCGTCCGTCCACATCATCAACTCGCACCTCACTTATTTTTATTCCCGCTTCTATTTTCTTTCTACCGCCTCTCTTTTCATTTCTTTTCTACCCCAAATTCCCAAAATCACCGATCCCTAGTTCCAAATTGAATGACCATCAATTGTCCCTTCTAATTTCCATTTACAATCAAATTGATCGGCTTTCAGACAATCAGCGTCCCTGCTCATCGTCGCAGTTTCGTTTCTCCTACCACTTCTTACTGCCGTCCTCTGCCTCAGCAATCTCCCCTTTTTTTCTGCCGCAATTCCAATCGGTTATTGTTCCCTTCCTCCAACTCCGTCTGTGTGACAGTCCGGTTATTTTATCAGTTGTCTCCCTTACGCTTCGCATTTATTGAGGTAAAATTCCCAATTTTTTGTTTCACACAATCCAGTTGGTTTCACACAATTCATTTTCGAACAGTGCGTTACCTCAAAAACTGAGCTTGTGTTCAATATAGATACTTTGAGATATACTGGCAAAAACTGAGCTTCAGAATGCACTATCTCAGACTATAATCCAGAATCTTCATCTACAAGCAAGCCTGAAACTTAGGCTAGTTGTTTTGGCTAGAACGGTGCTTCTAAATATGTGTAATACAAGTTTGATTCTGGGTTTGTAGCTTAGTTTAGTTGAAGGAGTTTTGAAACTTAAAAACTAAGGTAGATATGAGCAACAATATTGGGCATGATAATGAAGCAAAAGGTTGAAACTAAGATTTATAAATTGTAGATGGTGGTGTATTTTGTGGTTTCTTTGTATATTGATTCGCTGAAATGTTCTTTGAGCCGATATTTGGTTGTTAATCAATTTAATAAAACAGAACTTCAGTTCCTAGTGAAGTGTGGTTGTGAACAGTTAGACCAACTACCTTATATGAGCTGCATGTTCTAAACAACTGCTCGAGTTTCCTAGGTTGTTGTTGCCTGTGATGACTGAGATATGATACGTTGGTTTATGAAAATGGTTTCATAAGGATGCTTACATATACATGATAGTTATCATTTCTTAAGTATTATCATAACCTGTTTCAGTAAGACCATCTAGTAAGTATACACATGATTTCTTAAGTGTGTGTGTGTGTAAGTCTGGCTAATAAATATACGTTTGTTTTATTTTGATTGCACACAAATACTGAATATACATGAAATACATGCCTGAAAGCCTATTGAATGATTTGAAATTTGTGATATCACTTCAATTCATCCTTCAAATCGGGTTGAATGACCGCTCAATCAATTTCTACTTCAAATTCAACAACAGCGGCTGCGAGAAAGAACTGCCACCACAAAATCCCAGCAAAGATGAGGACTGTGAAGGTAGGGTCGAATGCGAGGAAGAAGTTTTTTGGTTGCTCCAGGTGGCCGATAAGTATAAATTAGGTTTTTTTTGGTTGCTCCATGTTGATTATCATATCTTTCATTGATGTTTTACTCGAGAATTTAATATATGTGCAGAATGGCGATTGCAGGTATTTTATGTGGCATGACGAAGTGTATGAAATCAACAACAATTCTGAATTGGATGATACTACTGCTAAATTGATGGAAAAAGAAAAGACCATATCGCAATTGCTCATGGAAAAGAAGACAATTGAAGAAAAGTTGCTGAAGTGAAAGCAAAAAAGCCGATGAATTTGTGGCAGATATAAAGGAAAAGTTGGCCCTGATGCGCATTGAATGCGAAAAACACGAGACAGGAGAAAAATTCTTTGCAAAAGGTTTAGCTATGTCCGGGATCATGTTTGGAGTTCTATTATGTGTTGTTGTGGCAATGTAGAGAAGTGAAGTAACATGAAATAGCAAGCATGGGCAGTTTTTCAGGTATAATTTTAAGTTTTGTCACATTGTAGATTAGTGATTATTTTTGCCACATTGCAGATTAGTGATAATTTTTTCCATGTTTCCCATTAAACCTAAATCACTGATTACATAATTTTTGCCACACTGCCACACTTGTATATAAATTGTTTAGATCATTATGTAACTCAGATATGTTTAGATCAGTACATTTGTATCCACAATGTGCTTATGTTATGTAACTTAGTTATGTAAATGAAACGCAAATGCAAATGAAACTCAGTTATGTTTAGATCAGTATACACCTTTATACACGTTGTTTAGATCGGTTATGTAACTCACATATTGTTTAGATAAGTACACTTTTATACACATTGTTTAGATCGGTATACTAGGTTATATTGAAATGCAAATGGAATTCAGTTATGAAACTCGGTTTGTGCTGAATGGAAACTCAGTTATGCTATGACCATAGTTTGTGCTGAAATGCAATTGAGGCATGCATACCTCTTATTTTGTGCTGAAATGCAACTGATGTATGCAGGTGAAGGAGGTAGTGATGAGGATTTTCAAGAACTTGTTACTGAAGGCACTAGAGGTACACGATGCAGTAGAGGCATTGAACGCATTGAAGGCTTGCGCTATATTTTGAAACTGTTTTAGTTTTATGTAAACATGAATTTAGGACTTGCTATGTTTGTTTTTGAAATGTTTGTAAAATTGAAATTAGTGGCTATGTTTTGTTTTTTTTGTAGTTGACTAAGTAGTACTTGCATTTGCTGGTTAATTTGAAATAAAAAGTTCTTTGTTAATTTCAGTTTGAGGTTATGTTATGTAATGTTGCCATATATATGATATAATGTTGCAGTATGTGATGTTAAATGTTGCCATAGCTATGATACAGTGTTGCCATTGGGTGGTAAAATTGTTGCCATAGATTTATGCATGTGGGCCCCACAACTGGATTCCATGAACTCGGGCTACAGATTTTAATGGTGATTCCGTAAACCGGGGTTACAGATTTTAGTGGGTCCCACATTTTTGTAAATTTAGTACATGCGGCAACACTTGTGCTGATGTTGCCTTAGGGTCGCAAATGTGATGCCTTTGACTCTAAGGCAGCACGACAAAAGGCAATCCCCAAAAAGTGTTGCCACAGATAATTTTTAGCCTACAACAACACTTTTTGGCACCTACTACGTCATTTCTCTGGGGTTGCCGTAGGCCATCTATGGCGTGGTGCCCCCAGGTTCTCAGGGTGGGAATACTCAAGTTTGATTAGGATTCTCTCTTCTATTTCCGCTTGGAGCTGCTTAGATGTACCGCTTCGATTACCTGTCTACTTTGATATGGCTCTTTTCGGGGACTTTGATTAAATATTTCTGTACTCTGATGATTTCAATACAAGGCAGATATTTTAAATTTTATGTAATTGGTTTTCTGTATTTCAGACTTATGTTATAACTGGATTTTGGACCAGGATATTTTCTATTTAAGAATAAAGTTTTAAATTTCGCTGTTATTTTGTATCTGTTTTGTGATGTTTCTGTTTCTGTTTACCTATAACGCTTCACAGAACTTAATGCATTCCGTTAAAGAGTGACATTAACGGATGTGGGGTGTCACATCTGTCCACTACAACCATACAAGCTTATAACACAGGAGCTAGTCAGATTTAACTAGACTACTCTAAGACTCCACGCAGGGAGCAATTTCAATAATAAGAGCTATGACATACAAGCATGTTACAATATCAAAACTCCAAAACAATTAACCTAAACAAAGGACCACAAACACACTGCGTAACAGTGTGTGAATGACAAAGGTAACAAACCCAATAACAAATTACATAACAGCTGTGACAAAGTACAAAAAGGAGCATAGCATGAGAGTCTTCTATAGAACAAACCTACAGCACCACGAAGCAAGGACAGAAGAAATGATATGGCTAGGCACAGGTAGCGGCACCTAACAGAGCATAGGACATGGCAAGGCACAGAAAAAACAGCCTCACAAAAAAATAGCATAGGCTATGACATGATAAAACAATACAAACCCAACGACAGTACATCAATCCAACTAAACTGTCGTAAGTGCCTTCTAGAGATTGCATGACACTGACAAAATAACACAAAGAAGGCAACATCTTCACCAAAATGGAAGTGGCCTAGCAAAGCTATGACCAAACACATGATACCATAACAACAAACATGACCATGGAATGACAAGTCTGATAGGAGAAAACATCACCACGTAGGCAACAAAAGTACGAGCAAGCTTCACTAAATTTGCTAATCAACGTTATAACAGGCTAAACAAACCAACCAACTCCAAAAAATCCGAGCAAATGCAAAAGCCAAAAGTTACCAAAATTCACTCCAGACGCCAAATAAAGGAAGACGCAAACTAGGAGACGACGCAAGTCACAGTAAATACCCAACATTAAAATGAAACCATAACAGTATAAGATAACTTACCCTCATCTTCTTAAAAAATCTTTACGAGGGACAACATTGTGTGTATGTGGCTTAGCAGGGTTTCATAGAGAGGGTTGATACCGCGCAAATTGTGTGCTCAAGGATCATCGAACGATTAGAAGGGGCCGAAGAGGAAAAAGTGGCAATTTGGATTGAAGATTCGAGAAAGGAAGATTGAATGTAGAAACTTAGTAAAGAGACCAGGCTGTGACAAAAATTCAGAAGGAGAAGAAGGAGATGGGGAAGAAGGCGGAGGCATTATAAAGAGGGGCAAAAGAAAGAGAATTCAGAGATATGGAAACAAATTGTCGCCATTACCAGAGCTTTGCTTAGCTACGATTATGATTTTTGTAATAAATGTTGTAAGTATGTTTCCATAGCTACATGAAGCTTGTGCACATTGTATTTTTAAGATTAAATAAGTATGCAGCTTTTGAGGAACATCAATCATTTGATGAGTGGGTTGCTTGTAGACTGCGATGTTCACTTACTATTGATGTCCTCATCCCTTATAATTTTTCATCATGTTATTTTATGCTTGTTTCTTAAATATTTGAGTTATATAAATATTTGTTAGAAGGGGTAATATGCATTGTTTTCATATATTGACTCATATTATTATATTTGTTGAACATCGTAGGCTTTGGTTGAAGCAGCGGAAGCAAGATAATGATTAGAAGCTAATGAAGAAACACAAAGTCTAGGTAATTTTGAGAAAGATCCCATTGCTAAAGTTTTATTGTTGTGCTATCAGGTTTACGTGCAATATAAAGCAAGTAAAACTAGCATAAGCTTCAAAATCAATGACCGCGACAAAAGAGAATGCAACTTAACAACAACTAGCAAATTTGGGGAACAAACAAAATCAAATGCATGGAGACATAAAATCAATGAGTTCGGTTAAAGCGAACTTGCAACGATCTATGAAGCTTATTATCAATCAACATGGAGGAAATATGACATCATGATAGGAAGTTGCTTTCGATGAAGGGCAAGGTAACAATCTACATACTACTTCTAATGATGTCATTGGATATCCATAAGGGATAAGCAAACGGTAGTGTTATTGTCATCAACATTAAAGGACATAGCGAAGGGATATATAGAAATGCAAAAAGATTGTCATCATAGATTTGTACTAAAAGGAGAGAAAACCATCAGGGTGGAGGAAGTTCTCAATCTGGAAGCATCAAATTTTGACGCACCTAAAATGCTTTGCATACACTATTTGATTTTGTCGATGGTGGGTTTGTAATTTGGTCCATTTATCGTTTTGTGTAATATTTGCATTTTAAATTGTGATACGTCAATGTTATTTGATATTTGTTATGGATGATGAATGGTTGTATGTTAAGTTGTGATAGTTTGATGTTTATCAAAATAGAATTTACTTTAGAATACAGGTTGTGATATGTTGTGATATTTATTTTGGCATATTGTTATGTTGTATGGTGTGTAGTCTTATTGGTATATGCTTTATAACATACCGACTTTTCCATACCGTTAAGATGACATTTAATCATCCTTGTCCAACTCAAAAGAACAAAAAACGGATAGTTATGACAAAGAAATTAGAGGGTGAAAAGAGAAAAGAAATGTTAAAAAGGAATAAGAACAATAATACTACAGAATTAAAGTAGAATAGAATCTCATAGTGAAACGAATAAAATATAATATCTCAATACTCTTTACACAAAGAGAAAATCGTATATATATACATGCTTACACAATATCAGAATACACAACTAGATCAGACTACAAAATATGATCAATGCAACACACACAACGGAAATAAATTAATACCAAAAAAATATAGGAATACATCCCGACTCTGGCTGCTCTCCTAAAGCTCCAAGTAAGCAATGAAACCTGAAAAATGTACTCGGTCTGACCGGACCACATTTTGAGGAAAGCGAAATCAACCGGATCAGTTTAGAATACTTTAAGTGATAAAACTCATAACAAACAACCTACTTAACTTTTAGAAAAATCCTTTGAAAAGAATGGAACTCTCGTAAGACACGACCACACATAAACATACAAAAAGGGGAAACTGATTTCTATAAATCAGGTGATGATATACCATAACGGTTATGACCCATATAGCCTTGTTGCCTTACTGATTTCATTCATTTTTCAATTGATGAGGCTTGAGGTCATGATTACCTTTTTTCAGACATTACACTCAAACTTTGAATGTCATATTGTCAGATCCGCCAAATCACTAATTTATTTGCATGCAGATACTCTGGGTGTTGAGATAAAATAAGTTTCCCTCTCCGCCACCATACTCGGCATATTTGTAAAAACCAACTTACGTGATTCTAGAAAATACTCTGTCAAACATTCATCCATACAAGTTCGTTCTGGGACTAAACGAACCCCAAGATACTCCAAAACGTAGGGATTACCACTATAAGTTTAATCTGATATTTAACCAGAGACATCAGCGAGCATCCCTCTTGCTCTGAAGGTCAACTCCTTCAAATCATCATATAAGCATCCCTACAGGTTATTTTTCGAATGCAAAGTTGGTTCGAAGTTGTTCTGGGTCCAATTTCCATCCCGGTCTCCTCGAACTAACACTTCAATAGTCAAAAGGGATATTGTTGATAGTCAATTTTTTAACTATCAAATCAAAAAGTACAAACAAATACGTCGGCAACACAGACCCTTATTATCAAATCATTCATTAAAACCCTTTTATCGATTCTTACAAATCAGTTCCCTATATTTATCTCAACAAATCTTTCCTGTTTTCGTTACTTTGAAAACATAACCATACACATACCTCTTCATAAAAGACATTTTCACAAAACCCATCTCTTAATTTTCGTTAGCTCGAAAATATCGTTATATTTTCACAAAATCCCATTTTTTTATTTCCTTCACTTAAGAAATATCGTTATGTATATACAAAACACATTTTTATTTCTTTTACTTTGGAAATATCGCTATATATATACATAGCCAATTGGTTGGATAATGTAATTCAATCATTATTATTTTAAAAAACCCCGAGTTTGTCTTATTTAACTTCAAACTTTGCAGATTTAAATTTAAAATTTCACTTATGGAAATAACTATTCAATTTCCATATCTGCTTCCTTTCCCACATCAGTTATAACCACTTGATTCATTTTCCTCGAAAATCCTAGCCATTTACTTATTTCTTGGAATATGTTAATTCTCTAAATCATATTATTTTTCGTTACTTAGAAGATAGTGCTATATACTTAACCAAATAGCATAAGTATAGATCGCACCTCATATCTGGGCCAAATAATGTCAAGTGATACATTATTTACTATAAAACCCAACAGTTTCATTAAATGTATCTAAAACTTTATAAATTAAAGTTTCAATCTTTCTTATGGAAATAGTAAGCTATTTCCAACATTTTTTACATTTTAACCAATACCATCCTTTCAATAATGCTGAAGTCATTTAAATTGGGGTATTTTATTTACTTTTCAGACCTTGTCTTGACAACGTTCTTAACTTAAGATAGATAAAAGTTTAAAAATCAAAAGTTGATATTAATTATAATATCACATCAATTTCATCTACTCCTTCAATTAAATATGGTTCTATAAACCAATCTTTACTTTCTGAAAATCTCCTTTTAATGACCCTTTTTTACTTAATCCGTTTCTTATGTAAAATCTTGTTAAAAACACCAACCCTTCGTTTTAAAACCTCTTATACAATCTGTTTGCACTTGGATTGATTATAAAAATCCAATCCCATATCTCTTACCCAAATCCTTTACCAAATATTTTACTAAATCCTTTAAAACAACCTTCCCTTTACATCATTGAAAATCTCTTTTCAATTAAAATCATTTTACTTAATTTCCATTATTAAGTAAATGCTTGTCTGAATCCCTCACATTATCTTAAACCTCTTTTATAAACCTTGTTTATAAAACATGGATTTATTATCAAATCCCATTACAAAACTCTTCATAATATTTACATAAAATGTCATTACAACATTGATTACTTTCTTAAATAAATCTCATAAATAAATAATCACTATTATTATTAATTAAAATAATAATTAAATTGTAACGCCCCAGAAATTTCGACAATTGGAATATGGAATTAAATAAAGGTTTGAGTATGAATAATCAATTTTATATTGATACCGGGATTAGAAATTTAAAATCAAATATATTGTTTGAGTTGAATTTAATATTTAATTGAGGATCAAATATTTACTGTTGAATATTTGAATTGTATTAAATTAGATATCTGAATTGGATTTGAAATTCAATTGGAAAATAATAGATGGTTGAATTTAAAATAAATGTTATTCACGTTAAATAAATTATCGATGTTATTTGTTGGAAATGTATAAAAATTTGTCTAGATATGTGTGTATTTGTTGTATAAAGAAATTGGAATTTAACGTTCAAATTTTGAATGGAACAGAGTTGTTTATAGATAAACAGAATCGAATCAGTGAGCCATTTAATAATATAAATTTAAAATATCGTTGTATAAAACCGGAGTCGGATTATGACCGGGATAAATTTATTTGGTTCAGAACACAAAAGACGAAGAGGCACGTTGTCACCATTGGAAACAGTATTGGCGGTACGAATTTTGAACATTCAACGACCATTCGCGGTAAAGTTAATATTTAACTGTGTTACTGTCTACTCTAAATATATCCCGCCTCAGTTAAAAACTTAAGCCGACCTATATTCTGGAAATTCGCGCTACTCTAACTCCTATTGATTGTTACGTTTTTCTTATCTCAAATGGTTCATTCTATAAATCCAAGGCCAAAGCCCCAAATCGTACATAAAAAAATCCACTCTTCCCAAACCCAATAATGGCTGCAATCATGATTCCATTCATTCAATAGAAAACAATGTTACCCAAATTAAAATTCAACCTTTCCTCCCTAATCGGTCGCTGCTTCCATCGCTCCTCCTTCCATAACCACCACCAAATTTAGATAGTCGTCGCTGTCTTGAAAATCACACCAACATCAGTCACCTCCTCCTTCTGCTGATCGAAAATCGAAGCCAACAGCCTTCATAAAACTCGACTCCATCAAATCGAAAACCTGTTTGCCCCAGTTTTATGTGATTTCAAGATGCCATAACCACCTGTCATAGTGATTAACGTGGTTCTAAGGTGAGTACTGTACTCACGATTTATTTCTCTTTCAAGTAGTTGATTTCAGTTAAATCTGAAATATGATAGTCAAAGGCCTCGATTTTTAACTGTTGTTGTTCTCTCCTTGTGTTTGCTGCCAAAATTGTATGAACAAGGTACACCTATGTAGGTTAAAACCACGTATAAACCTATATATAAGTGTTTTTTTGTGGGAATATATGTATATGCAGTAATAACACCTTTACCCTAAGCTGTTACCCCCGCACTTGGTCGGATATGGTACTGGTTTAACACTTTTGCATGACCATATATCTGTGCCACTATATATTGTCTAAATTTTATATGTATAGATGGAGACAGTAGAGTACAATTGAAGATAAATATTAATAATGCAGTTTTAATGCTCAACCAATGGGTAGTGCGACTTTTCTTTTTATATAAAAAGGCTGTGTTGGAATTGCATGCGTGTGTGTTCGCATATATATAACTGTGCATATGCATTGGAATTACATGTGTGTGTGTTCACATATGCATATAATTGTGCATACGCATTGAGCTGTGTCATTGCGCGGCTTTGATATAATCCTTGATGCAAATTGTCACCTTGCCTTTTTCATGAAATTGTTAGTTTGAAGAAAACACTTTCATGCATTTGTTAGTTGCACAACCACTGTCCAGTGCTATTTCAAAATAACAATGAAAGGAAACAAAAATAAAATAGAAACCAAGTCTAGATTGATTTTGTCAGTTTCTAGCCGAACTGAATTGCAATTAAATTTGTCCTACTTAATCACTAAAATATCCTATATGTTGAGCTTTAAAACATTTGTGAGTCGAGTGTTCCCATGGGATATCTGTCATCGATCATCATCCTAGCGATATTGGGATTGATTTATATGGGCATCAGTTAATCAATATTTGCAAGCCTATTTATTGAGTACTGTTGTATTAACAGTACTGATTTGTATAAGTTAAAATAAATAATCTATTAAAATTTTAAAGTTATGTCAATGTTTATAGGATTAATGATGCTACGAAAGTCGAGCAAGTTAATTTAATTTGACAACGAAGGAAGAATGTGGGCAGAGAGTTAATTGACCAAATGGTTTAACCAAGTAAATCAAATGTAACAGAATAAGCTATTTAATTCATTTTTCCATATGGTGTCCACCCTTACCCTAGAACCCGCTGTTACATTTTCCATATGCTAGCAGTAATTTGAAATGGTAAAATATTGGCAATATGTAGTGCATGTAATTTATATATGGCCTGAACTAGCAACCTGTAGTGTATGAAATTAGTATACATATGGTCTGTATTAGCATTAGATGTAGAAAATTTCTTGCTTAACCGAACTAAATTTAAATTGGATGTTAGAGCAAACAAATTTATCTTAACATAAGCGGACGTTTCTCCTACTTGTTACTTATTTTTACTTGACATTTGTATCTTACGAAATGTATCACTTGTTTTTCTTGCACAACTTCATCAGCACTTTATACAAGTGACATGTCTCCGCCGCTCCATGAAGAGTCATGTCTATATAATACAAACTGCTATGTCAGTCTAGTTAAGTATTTTATATAACATACAGATCTTTTATTTATGGGATATGTTTACTAATAACGTGTGGACAAACAAACCGTTCAACAAAGCAAAAGAATATTGTTTTGTTGAGGTAAAGAATATTGTTCAAAAGCAAAAACAATATAAATATCCACACCCTTAGGGGTATTGCTGTTGGTTAGGACAGTGAAGAGTTGTAATTTTAGGATATATCCACATATAGTGTATATTTTTAATATTATATATATAGTCTATTAAAAAAAATTCCAATGAAACTAATGCATCCCTTATTTTTCCACCCTCTTCTGTTTTGAACTTTTGCTGTGCGTTTGAATTTATGTTGCAACATATTTATACCCTGGTATATGGTTTTATGGGCATGCATCATTTGTTTTTTTGTTAGTTTACCTTTATGCATTTGAACTAAATGAAAATTACTCACTTTACCTGATACATATGGCGTTAGTGCATGATGATACATATGGCATTTTGTTCATTTGGTAGATGCTGATCCCTTTTACTCACTAAATGAACATCCTGGAATGGCATTGCTGAAATCATTTTATTACTGAAACCTGCATATATACCTTGCAATTCTATGATATATTATGCTATGCTATTCTATGTTATAAATGCTGAAACCTGCATATATATACCTTACAATTCTATGACATATTATGCTATGCTATTCTATATTATAAATGCTGAAACCTGCATATGTACCTTGCACATTGGAACAGTTTATTTTATGAAAAATGTCATGCAGGCTTGTATTCGAACTAGGTTGGACTTAACTTGTTTTGCCCATTTTATTTAAACAGTGAGTATTGGATAGGATGGCATATATTGATCTTATATTGATCTTGTTTTGGAACTTTTTACATCCCTATGAAACTCATTGTATTTGCTCTTTATTCTTCTTTTTGGGAACTGGTGCATTAATTGTGTGCATTTGGCATCGCATGTACCCTATCATATCCACGTGATCACGGCTGCACGTGTTACATGTGGTTGCGGGATGCTGGGGCAGTGCACACGTGTACCTGTGCACGTGTGTATATGCAGGCTTCCGCGACCATTCAGCCCTAGAATAAAAGATGATATAGACAACAGCTACTACACCACTTATAATCTGTGTATATTTTTTTAAAAGTCAGGATTAACTGTTACCTTTTAGTTTATACTGAATTTAATTTAATTGAACTATGATTTAATCCTAACTCGAGTGTTTTATGTTTTTGCATGAAACGCTCGGGTCAGACCCCAGTGTTGCAGATAAAATTACAACTTAGGATTCGAAGACTAGTAAAGTTGGGGATCCGAAGTTGTGCGCACTCTGAAGATTTTTAACGAGTAAATATCTTTATCTTGTATTTAAACCATATTTTCAGTTTCGTTGTATATAAACATCTTGTATTCAAAATTCTGATAAATAAATAAAAGTTATTTCGCTGTTCAATATTGTGTCATTTATTTATTCTGTGTTTTTTTGGTGTTGATTCTATTTTAAACTCTATAAGCTAAATAACGATATGTCGATTTGGACGTTTTAAGTTAGTTTCATCGCCAATTTGAAGCGGTCAAAAAGGCGGGACGTTACATAAATTCATCATTAACTAAAGTAGAAATAGTTAACTTTATTATTAACTAAAAATAGAGTAGTAATTCTTTTAAAAAATCGTTGAAATAATTAACTTTAAATACCTTGATAATTATCTTTATACATAGTTAATCAGAAAATAATTAACTTTTAAGAAGTCTTATTTAATTTAAACAACTATTTGTCAAAACTATTTCTATTAGATTAACTGAAAACAAATTAATCTAATAACTAATTCTCATTAAAACAGTTGACTTAGTCAACTTAAAAGCATTAATTAACTTGTTAACTAATACAAGATAATCCTCCGTTTTAAAATAATTAATATAATATAATCTCATTTAATTGTTTTTCTCAAAAAAAATTATTCTAACTATTAACCCGTAGGTTAATTTCTGACTGACCGCTTAAAAAAACTTATTAGAACGTCAAAATTTGTTATACAAATCATTTATAGTTACTTTATAAAACCAATTATATATATCAATTTGTTTATAGAACTTCTGTTTTTATATAACTTATAAAAATAAAATTGAAAATCTTGCATCAGTTATAAAATATATTTTATAACTTAAAAATCATCAATTCGCCTGAAGACGAATAAACATCTTAAAAAGATGGAATTTATGCCATCTACTGCATATCGCTTAATCAATATTGTCTATTAATTAATCACACGTCAATGTTGAATTTCAGTTCGACAATCAACATCCAAATCAACAATCAACATTAAAATAGAATTCAATGTTTCTTGAGTTAAATAGTTCATATATGAATAATATGAAAAACAAGTAACATATGATATATTTGAGGAATCCAATTGGATCTCTTCAACCTGTTTTCCCCCACATCACAGCTCATAATATCATTTAATAACTACATACAAAATAGAAATTTTGTTCTAGTGCATTTAAAATGACGGAAGTATAAATATTATCAATTAACAGTCAAATAATAATCATCCAAAGCATCCAAACATCTGATTCATGCTAATAACGATAAATTATAAATATATGAAATTTACAACATCGTAGTATTTCAGAAAGCGTAAGAATTAACTCAAATTTAATTTTAATCGATGATTTGTGCATCGTTTTATCTAGTTTTAAACTAACGTTTAAAATTAGATAAAATTCTGATTAGATCCAACTTATCCCAATCCAGCTCAACTGCGCAGTATTTATCACTATGATTCCAATGCCACTTGTTTCGTTCGATTCTGTTTACGTATGAAAGAATTATATGAGTTACAAGTTTTTAAATGAATTAAAATAATTAGAATTAAATAATCATGTCATTTACTGTTAATTACCTTCAATAGCTTTTATAAAATTACACTCTAATCTTTCTCCTTTATAGGAAAAAACATGATTTCAGGAACCATGCTTCATACAATCAGTCACCACTGACAACAACAACCGGACCACTAGCAAGCTTTACCAGCAACCCTCATCTTCTTGCCAACCCCACGTGCATCTTTTGGCCTTGAACTTTGTCCCAAAACTCACTAGCGAACTTACAACCCAAAAACAATCAAAACCCCAAAATCCCCGACTTCGGCCACCTTTCGACAATCAACCACCACCGTTTTGAATGTCCTTCCAACCCATTTCGATTCATCTAGGTCTGGTACCCCTTGACAACCACAACCCCAAAAATTGAGTTGAAAACGCATGCACATCCCAAGCTTCCCACCACCGACACGACCCATCGGAACCCCAATGCTTTCAGCTATGAATAACACTCCCTCCGGCCATCACTTTTCGTTTTGACACCATTTCAAAATCATGAATGGATGGGAAGATCCGAGG
The DNA here is from genome assembly GCA_030737875.1 of Allium sativum. Classification (NCBI taxonomy): domain Eukaryota; kingdom Viridiplantae; phylum Streptophyta; class Magnoliopsida; order Asparagales; family Amaryllidaceae; genus Allium; species Allium sativum. Next base: position 965,410,508 of record CM060922.1, read on the forward strand.
TGAAGAAGATAGGAGGAAGAGAGTCATTCGTTGCTTAAGAAGGGTGGCTGCTGTGTGTTTTAAAATTGTTGGTTTCGAATATGAGCTGAAAGAAGGGAAAAAGGAAGTCGAAGTCATTTATCACGAAAAATATTTCATCAGTACAAATAAGATCTGGTCGAGATATTGTAAAGATGTGATAAGGATTTTTGCAAGATTTTGCCCATTTTTTATAAGATTTTTATAGGTCTTGAGATATTTTGCCAGAAAAAAATATGCTATGAAAAGATTTTGTCTTGATTTTCTATGAAAGCGGCCCTGATTTTATAATATTATTTAACATGTAATTAACGTTCGACGTTTACAGCTCGTATGAGCACATACAACATCCGATCGAAACAAAATTCGAAATCCTATAATAACTTAATATTCCAAACCCGATGAAACATATTTAATCGAATTCCAAGACTATTTGAAAAACCCTTATTTTAATTTCAAAACATAAATCTATATGCGTTTATATCATGCACGATCACATAGTAAACTCCAATTGACTTGAAACTTGAAATCTTACAATAATTAACCATTACGGATTTTATAAAATTGGTTTTGTTGAAATTCGAGGTCATTTAAAGTTTGTTATTCAATGTGTTAAATTAAATCGATAAAATACAAATTGATTTCAAAATAATCAAATCCATAAATAATAAATTATTATCGTATACATTCAAATAGAATTTATATTAATTATGAGAATCCTTTTCAATTTATTTTACACTTAGAATCCAATTATTTCTCGTTTTCGTATTACAATAATTTGATATATTCGAAATTAATAAGTATTCCATTTATTAAACTGATATACTCTAAATAAAATTCATTAATATGTCCAATTAAACATTTTAGAAAAAAAATTAAATGTTCAATATTAAATGACTAAAAATCCGGGTCATTACATTCCTCCCCCTTAAAAGAATTTTGTCCTCGAAATTACTAAGGTAGGAAAAATGCTTCCAACTCATTAACTTTTTAAAAATCCACTTAGTTGAAAACTGACACTTCACATTTCTACAACTTTAGTTTCACAAAAAACTTTTAGTTTCCATGTAAATTAATTAAATTCTCCATTTGTAATTCAAAAATCTTTAAATTGTACTCAAATTAAAAATCATCCTTTTAGCTTACAAAGATTTCAAAATTTTCCAGCTCCCTAAAATTTTGATTTTATTTTTGGTAGAGTCTCCCTTGCATGGAGGAATTTATGCAATGTAACAAGAGAGATAATTATATATACATCTACCCACACGGTCGGAAGAGACAATATACATTAGTTTCTATATTTTATTTTGTATCTTTACATAGGCGTAACTTATATAAGCGTTATTAAGCGAGTTCGCTTAATATTTATGCAATCTACGCAAGCAAAAACGAGTCACTCAGCTCCATGTACCTATACTTACACAAATTAAACACATGAGTCTCAATATATGAAGTTTTAACAATATTCAATCCTTTAATTCGAACAAAAAAACAATTTCCAATCAATATCATTACATTCAATTTATAATTCATACATTCACAATCATCCAAATTTCTTTTTTATTCACTTTCAATTTATAAGCTACGCAATTTAATTTCCCTAAAATCCTTACATTTTATTTAAATAAATTGTTATAGTTTATAAACAACCATACCGTGTTTTTATGGAAATATGAAATTAACCTAACTCAAAATCTACAATATGAAATCTTAAATTTTCTCTTCCATTAAAAAACTGTATTCCAGTAGATCCGATAGATTCTTATTTCAAAGAATTCCGACTTGTATTGAATTCCATACATCCATTTAAAGTTCAAAACATAAAATTATGAACTACTATGACGCGGGGAGCTCGTTGTTAAATTAATTTAATTCATACGTTCAACTTTGTTTAATTTAATAAATTTCAACCCATCGTATTATATTTTAATATAAATTATGTTATGTTTCAAATCTAACTTGAAAATTTCGGCCATCCAAAATCATGGAATAGTCCATCCAAAATTCATAACTAAGTTATAAAATCATTTTAATTTTTTTTCTTCTATATATTCAATTCCACTTGATATTATTTCTAATTCAATCCAATTTTATTTACCTTAACTTAAGTAAAGTTTCATCCATTTGATTCACTTTTAATTATTTCAGTCTATTTAACTTGCAAAATTTAAATTTAAATTCCAGAATTCAGATTTCAGAATTCAAATTCCCAGTATTTATTTCAAATTATTTTAAAGTAGCAAAAATATATGCATGTATTTACAAATTCAAACAGACTTGACACAGGATGAAGAAGAGGAACAAGAATATAATGATTTAGGAAAGTTTACTAAAAGTAACAAGAAGTATGATACGCAATTTGAAGAGAAACAAAAAGATGCAAAACAGAAAGACGTGGTTCGCTCCTCGCACATGACATTGAGGAAGAAGCAACCACATAATAAATGACCATCATTACTTGGAACGTTAGAGGTCTTAACAACGATACTCATCAGTTAGACATCTACTGTATTAGGTGGTCTTTTGAACCTTTCTATCATGTGTGTGTTGGAGAACAGGATGAATAACTACAATTTGAATGATTTCCTTAATCTTTTTGGTGAAGATTGGGATTCATGTAACAATAACGACACTGGAAGTAAAGGAAGAATACTTGTGGTGTGGGGTAAATCTATTTGGCAGATGAATATAATTGACATGTATACTCAACAAATTACAGTTAAGGCAAAGAATAGTGGGGGAATAATCTTAATTTTCACTGCTGTGTATGCAAGTAACTTAGCACAAGAAAGGAACTTTTTGTGGAATAAGCTAATAATGCTATCAAAGAATGTTACACTCCATGGATTGTTACTGGAGATTTTAAAGAAGATAAAATGGGAGGTGTGCCCCTTCAAGTAGCTCAACTTACAGAGTTTAATAATTGCATCTCAGGTGCAGGACTACTGGAACTAGTGCATAATGGCCTGAAATATACGTGGAGGAGTGGAGAAAATAAGAAAATATCTTGCAAAATAGAAAGAGTTCTTGTTAATTCTGAATGTATCATAAAAGTGCCTGATATTAAAGTGGAAATTTTATCCACATTCACAAATGATCTTGGTTCAATCTTAATTCAACTATTGGAGAGAAAATAATAATTCAAAAGGATGGCCTTTCAGATATGTTAATGCTTGGCAACATATTTATGGATATGAAGATGCAGTCAATTTCAATTTATGTGAAATTCAAGATGGATGTGCAGGTTTCAGAGTTATTCAAATGCTCAAGTTTGCAAAAAATCGCCTTAAAGAATGGAATAAATGTAGGCCGAAGGAATCTGATGATATAAATCAATTGCAATAAGACTGCTCTAAGTATTTACATATGATTGATAGTAGGGACAACTCTGAAGTTGCGTGGAGCAAATATCACTCAACACAAAGTGATCTGAAGAAAGCTCTAGAAATTAAAGCAATCGAGTTGAAACAAAAAGCTAAAGTGCAGTGGCTAACTGAAGGAAATGAATGCACAAAATTTTTCTACACTAAAATGTCCATTCGCAAGCACATCAACAGGTGTGCCCACTTAATAAATATTCAAGGGAACTATTGTAACCAAAAACTAGAGAGAGATGCAATCACTTACTTCAATTCCTTGTATAATGGTGAATGTGAAACTAACAAGCCTATCATACATTGCAGGCGTGTTGTGAATGCCCAAGGCAAATGGATGTAGTGTTCCCCTATCATGTATGAAGAGGTCTAGATTGCTATCAAATCCATTAGCATCGACTCCAGTCCAGGTCCAGACGGGATAGGGGCTGGGTTCTTCATAAAGCACTGGCAGCACCTGAAAGAACACGTAACACTAGCAATTCAAGAAGCTTTTATGAATGGGAGAATTATCAAAAAAATGAACCACACATTTATTTTTCTCATTCCCAAAATTGAAAATCTCACTAGTCCTAAAGAGTTCAAACCAATTGCTTGCTGCAATGTTCTTTACAAAATTCTTAGTAAGGTAATAGGCAACAAGATGAAGCAAATTCTACCAGATATCATATTAGAACGTCAGAATGCTTTTATTAAAGGTAGAAACATATCTGAAAATTCCTTGCTAGCGCATGAACTTGTTAGAAATTTCAATAAACCTGGTGCTGATAAATTCTGCATAAAAGTGGATCTTCACAAAGCATATGATAAAATAAATCATCAATTTTATAATTCATAAGCTACATTGTATGGGTTTTCCTAACAAATTTGTCAAGTTGATTAATGAGTGCATATCTACCCCTAAATTATCTATACTGATTAATGGCATCCCTAAGAGATTCATTGGATCAAATAGGAGGATAAGACAAGGAGATCCATTGTCTCCTTACCTGTTTGTCGTTTCCATGGAGTACTTTTCTCTCCAGATGGAATTGTTGGTGCACAACAGAAAAAATCATAAAGTGTGCAACTTCCAACCTAAGATAAGCCACCTTTTATACGCTGATAACCTGATGATATGCATTAAATCAAATGAAAGTTCAGCCAGAAATATCAAGAGAAGTTTTCAATTATTGGAGAAATATGTTGGTTTGAAAGTGAGTGAAAACAAAACCAAACGTTACTTTAACAAATTTTGTGAGAATAGAAATGTGGTCTTAGAAATTCTGGGTGTGAATGAAGGATCTTTACCAATTAAATACTTGGGAGTGCCACTGTCCACATACAAAATAACTGATAGAGAAAGTGTGGAATTGATAAGCAAGATTAAAGATTGATTGCAAGGTTGGAGCTCTAAAACTTTATTTTGGCTGAGAAAATTGAACAGGTACATACTGTTATTCAAGCAAAAGTAAACTTTTGGCTTCAAACTTTTCAAATTCCTATGGCATCAATTGAAAAGATCTAAAGAGTTTGTGCTGATTTTATATGGATAGGAGGATATCATAAAATCAAAATTTCTGATCTGTGTAGAACTAAAGAGGAAGGAGCAGTTGGTCTAAGAAACATAAGAGAAATGAGAGATGTTTTCACACTCAAACAAGGTTGGAAAATTATCACGAATAATAGTCTATGGGCTAGATGGATGTGCCAACGATATACACAAGATAATTTCTGGCTAATGGCAGTAGGTAATAATGCTTCACCAAATTGGAAAGCCGTCCTACGACTAAGAGATAAGTTAGCAAAAAACTGCGCTCGAGAATTTGCAAATGTCAAAGAAACAAACTTATGGAAAGAGCCTTGGATATTTGGTAAATCATTGATTGATATTATTGGGTGGGATACATACTCTGCATTTGGTTCACCTAACATTAATGTGGATTCGATTATAGATAATCAAAATTGGAAGTGTGAATTACTGCCATGCAATAGGGCAACTACACAGAAATTTGAAGCAATGCCAGTTTGTATAGGTAGAGAAAATGGCACTTGGGTATGGAACAAATCAAATGGTGAATTTTCAATTAAGACAGCATGGGAAGCTATCAGGGTCAAACATGATAATAAATGTTAGAGTAAATCAATATGGGACAAAGCAACCAGTCTTGAACATTCCCTCACTGCTTATAAAGCGTTAATGCATTGTCTACCTACCCATGATAGATTATTTATGTGGGGAATCACCGAAGACAGATTATGTGTAATTTGTGGAACTACGGAAGAAATACACGAGCATTTATTTTTTGCATGCGAGTTTTCCAATACAGTAGCTAAAAACTGTAAAATTACAACTGATCCTTTGAACCAAAGCTTAGATTTACAGCAGATTGCAACATACCTAACCAGGAACCCACACCACGATCGTCTGATAGCCAAACTGGATAAAGTTATCTTGGAAAATACTGTTGCAACGATTTGGAGAAAAAGGAATGCACACATTTTCAAGGAGAAGAAGAACACAGCAAAGGCGGTTACTCAATTTGCAATCATTAACATAAACTTAAGTAAATGTTGAATTAAAGGAAAAGCGAATACTGATAGCATGGAATCACAACTCGATGGATTGTTAAATAAGGATCTGATGGAGGCGCTGGCTCAAATTCCAGGAACCGGTAGAGTATTTGATCCTCCATGATTTCATGGAAGAAGCAATTGGAAGACGAAGGAGCTAAATGAGGAAGTTTCTAGTTGAAATGTTATGTGCACAGTGTAAATGAGTTTAGTTCATTTCTTTTGTTAGCTTCGTAGGCCGATGGGCCGCTTCAACACATTTTGGGCTTTCATGCCTAATAAAAGTTTAACCCATTTAAAAAAAATACAAATTCAAAAAGTTTGATTTTTTTAAATAGCTTGTTTTCCCAAACAAATTTCAATTAGTAATTTATTATGGTAGCAATCTGTCACCCAACATCAGAATTATTTTCCAGTGACTAAAGTTAGTTCAGTGCTTTATCACATTTAAAACCCATTTAAAATGATTTTTATTCAAAAATTACTTTATAATAATTCAAAAAATATTTTCTAAACATCTTGGATTTAAATTCTCAATTCTGGTCTAAATCCAATTTTAATTCATCTCATTTGTATATTCCATTCTTATATAAATTCTATTCGGTTATATATAACCATTCCAATATTATAATCTCATTTGATTATAATAATAACCAACCATATCAATAATTTCAAAAAATTATTCCTTTATATCAAAAATATAATTTTGGGCAAAATTATTTCATTTACCCACTTAAAAACTATATTGTATTGAATTGATTTGTTCAAGTGTTTAGAAACACCTATCGATATAGTTGTACATTCTATATCGACCCGAATTCATAAACCACTCAATAAATCAGTCAACACAATATAAAACAATTTTTATAACACTAACAAGTATGCTTGCAAATATATGTACACTCAACTCAATCTAGGTATTACTGAACCATCTCTATTGAGTTACGCCATAGAGCCAAGGTTATTACTTAGCCTTCAGCTCTGATACCATCTTGTAACAGACCGACTTTTCCGTACCATTTAAGCTAACATTTAACTACCCATATCCAACCAAAAAACATAGAAAAGCGGAACGAATAAAATCAGAGTACACCAACACTATAGAATAGAAGAAGAAGAACACCAACACTACAGAATCATAGTAGAATAAAATCTCACAGCAGAACGAATAAAATATAATATATCAATACTCTTTACACAATTGAAAATTGTATGTATATATATATATATATATGATTACACAATATTAGAGTACACAATTAGATCAGACTATAAAATTTGATCAATACAACACATACATCGGAAATAAATTAATGCCAGAAAATACAGGAATACGTCTCACTATGACTGTTATCCTAAATCTCCAAGTAACCAATTCAACCTGGAAAATATAATCGGTCTAACCCAAACACGTTTTAAGGAAAGCATAATCACCCGGATCAGTTTGGAATATTTTCTGTGATAAAACTCATCACTAACAATTTGCTTAACTTTTAGAAAATTCCTTTGAAAAGAACGGAACTCTCCTAAGACACGCCTACAGATAAACATGGCACATTTTTTTACCTTACGATAACCAAATCACTTTTTATATCGAAATCCAATGATATCATAATAATTTCCATCAAACCACAAATAAAATAGAAATATAGCCGAAAAGCTTGCACCTCACTTTTCAACATAATTGGTATACATCTAAAAACATACGACTCGTATTGGAGTTTGGATTTCTAACATGACAAGGTATGGAACCACATTCCGATCAGTGTTCTCTAGAGATAAAACACTGGGGTACAACATGATCATCTTGCAACCAGACCACAGAGAATCGGCCACTCATTCAACTCATGTGTACCAAATATATCATCACCCTGGTTGGGATCAACAACCGTGTCATTTCGAAGTATGCAAAAAAGGGAAACTGATTACTCTAGACCAGGTGATGATATACCGTAATGGGTATGACCCACATAACCCTGTTGCCAGCCGGATTTCAACCATTTCCCAATTGATGAGGCTTGAGGTCACGATTACCTTTTTTAGGCATTACATTCAAATTGAATGTCATATTGTCAGATCCGCCAAATCACTAACTGATTTGCAAAAAGATACTCTGGGTGTTAAGCTAAAAGAAGTTGCCTTCTTTGCCACCATACTCGGCATATTTGTAGAAACAAACGTACATGATTCTAGAAAATATACTATTAGACATTCGTCCATATAAGTTCGTTCTGGGACTAAAGGATACCGAAGATACACCAGAACGTAGGGGTTACTACTACAACTTTAATCCTAGTGTTTAACTAGAGACATCAGCAAGAATCCCTCTTGCTTTAAAGGTCCATACCTTCAAATCATCTTATAAGCATCCCTGCAAGTTAGTTTTCGAATGCAAAGTTGGTTCAAAGTGATTTTGGGTCCAATTACCATCCTGGTCTTCTCGAACTAACAAGTTAATAACCAAAAGGGATATTATTGATAGTCAATTCCTTAACTATCAAATCACACTGTACAATTAAGTACGCCGGCAACTCAGACCCTTATTATCAAATCATTCATTAAAACCTTTTTATCGATTCTTACAAATCAGTTCCCTATATTTATCTCAACAAATCCCTCATGTTTTTGTTACTATGAAAATATAACCATACAATTACCGCTTCATAATAGGCGTTTTCAAAAAATCCATCTCTTAATTTCCCTTAACTCGGAAATATCGTTATACTTACACAAAAATCCATTTTTTATTTTCTTCACTTTGGATATATCGTTATATATATATATATACACACACACACAAAATACCTTTCTATTTCCTTTACTTTGGAAATATCGTTATATATATACATAGCCAATTTGTATGATTGAATCACAAATCTTATATGGGTTAAATTGTAACGACCCAGGTTTTTCTAACCATTTAATTTAATATTAAAATTTGGTTTAAATATTTATTTGGATTTAAATGGTTCAGATTTAATAAATTCGAATAATTTATTTGTTTAAATAATATAATAATATTTTATTTCGAAATGATCGAATTGGCTAAATTTGCAAAGTTGTTCGGGTTGATAATATAAAGAGATTTACTTAAGTTATATTTGATTTTATTTACGATTTCGTTTATAAGCGCTGTTTGAACATTTAAATTATAATTTTAATTATATAACGAGCTACAGCGGTGCGACAGTTCGCAATACGGCGTTTTGAATTTCAATTGGTCGTACAGGATCCAATATAAGTCGGATTTCTGTGAAACGAGAAATGTTAGAACCGTATTGATGGAAATTTTCATATGAAAATGAAAATTTCAGATTTCTTGTTATAATTTGTTATTTTTGGCCAAATCAAATTTTCAAATAGTCGCTACGAAAATCGTTATTAAAATACACGCGTTAAAATGGCCGTTTTGCGAACGGACTCAGATTTCGACGAAATCAGTTTCATTGGAACCGTATCATTAAATTATTTTACGGTGTTGAATAACGTGGCAAACCGATGTCGTATGTGACCACGGTAGCCAAAAAGCTCGTTCATTTCCTGTAACGCGAATTAAATTAATAAAGGGAGATTTGAGGGTAATTTGAGCAGACTATCGAATTAGGCCATGAAACCAATTCCGTTGAGTTCGTATCGTCGATTAAAGTCAGGATAGGTATATAGTTTGTTATTTTTGAAGACCGATTAATTTGGCGTTAAAAATGGCATTGCGGTGCATGTAAAAATAGCCTACCGGGGAAACAGTCTCAGAATACGACGAGACTGGTGCCGTTGAGTTCGTATTGAAAAATTACTGTAGGATTTCAAAGTTTCAAATTTATTTGATTTATCTAGTGACCGTGAAAAATTAAAATGCGTGTTTATTTCCGGTTTTATAAAGGTAAATTTTCCAAACGAAGTCGGAATTCGATGTAACTTGTCCCATTGAGACCGGAATACCTTTTTACATTGAGATTGGTTTTTTTATCAGTAGACGAAAGTTGTTTGTGGTAGTTTTGATGTGTTACTTCATGATGAAGTTTCGTTTAATAGTAAAATAATAAAAATATTAAAATAATAAAATAAAATATTATATTTTTCTCTTATATAATGAACCCACCATTGACATCCTAATTCCCATAGATCAATAAACAACTTTGTCGTTCCCTTTTTCTTGCTTAACTCATTCCTTCTTTAAATTCTTCCACTTCTAAATTCAAAAACAAATCCCACAAAATTCTTATAGATTCAGCTAATTGTATGGGTAGGAAGTGGTTAGTCCAAGCTTTGAATTCATGTACCAATTAGAAGATGCGATCATGATTTGGGGGTTTAAATGGTAAAGAGCTTCTGTTGTTTTTATTTGAGGTTGGTGGTCGGTTTTTGGGGTCGTGACGGGGATATGGTTCGCCGGAAGGGGCGAGGCCGGTCGAGATGGAAAGTTGGGGGGACGACGGAGGTTATGGTGGCGGACTGGTGAAGTCCGGTGGTAGGAGTGCGGCGCAACAGGCGGTTGAACGAAAGGGTGTTTTGGGTGTTGTTTCTTTGTAATGGGGTTTGGTTTCTTGACCCTGGTGGGAGCATTGGGGGACCAGAATAAGTGGCGACGGTCTGGGGTGAAGGCTGGGTCGAAGGCGGTTATGGTGTTCGTCGGAGGAGTTCCGGTGACTGGAGAGCAGTGGTCAGACGGATCGAACGGAAGTTCTTTTTGGGTTATTTTATAACTGGGTTCGGATTTGTGTCGGATTGGGGACCACCATGGGTTGTGGGACGGTGGCGTCAGTGGGGCGCCGGAGGAAGAGGTGGCGGTCGCCTGGAGTTCGCCATCGGTGGTGGAATGTTGGTGAAAAGAGGATGAGTTTTGCACGGGTTTAGGAAGTCGTTTTTACAGAAAGGGGATTTCGGATTTGAGTTAATGATGGCATCGGTATTTTTACTCAGGGGAAAAGGACTCGTTGACTTGTTGACTGAGGACGTGCATCAATTCTTTATTAAGGTAAATGACGTATCTGTAGTAATTATTAACGTTAAAAAATGATTAGTTTAAACCAGATAATTATAGTTAGTTATAAACTTTTTCAATTCAAGTTAAATATTGTAATATCCATATCTTTCACGTTCGTGAACAGAATTGGATGAAACCAGATTATATGGGATCGTATCGACGATGCCGACATATACGAACTGGAATTTATATAGTCTCAGAACGATAGTGCAACGCAACACCGTCAGAAACAAACCAAAGGTGAGTTAATTCTCACACTTCTGAAATATTGCGATGTGTTAAATCCATATCATTAATATTTTTCGTCCATTGGCTGAATGAATGCTATGGATGATTTTTATTGGTTGACTGTTTTTTGTGTTTATAAATTGACTGTTCAAATACATGACATTTCTTGTGTTAGTGATAAACAATATTATAAACTGTTGTACTGGGAAGAACAGGTTGGAGGAATCCAACTGGATTCCTCAAATAAATCGAATATTATTTGTTGTTTACATGAATTGTTTATTCAAATTTATATCATACCCTGTTTAGATTTCGATGATTGAATAAACTTTGATTGTTGAATCTAAATTCCACAATTTTCATGTTTTAAATCAATATGCAGTATTGATTGGGTAATTGGCAGTAGATGGTATAAAATCCATCGTATTGATACAGTAATTCGTCGTCAGTCGAATTGATGTATTTTAATGTTAAAATTGTTATTTTTAAATCGAAATTTAAATCTTGATTTAGTTATTTAAATAACGAGTTTTTAAATAAGACAATATTTACGACTTTGTTCATAAAAGTAATGTTAACATAATTTATATGGTTTTATTTCATAAAGAAGTCGTATATTAACCGAAGGGCAATAATATAGAACAATGGTTTCCAAGGGAAAGATTAAATGAGGGTTTTAAAACCTATACTTATCGTTTTAAGTAATGAAATAAATAGAAGGATTTTGGTTAAGAAAGAGGAAAGGGTTTTACCTTTGTAAACATCAAGGTTAATTATATGTATTTGTTTTGAATATGTAACGAGATGTAGTAAAATGTGAAAGAAGCTTTTGAGAGAGGATTTTATAAACCGAATTTCATAAACAAGTTATAAAAGATATTTGAGTTGAAATTAAAGATTTTAATCAACTTGAAATGAAAGAGAAGATTTGCAAGAATGCAAATAGAAGTGATTATTGATTTAGGTAACAGAGTGAATAAAAAGGGTTTTGGTTATAAAATCCAACCATTTGTTATTAACGACGTTAAAAAGAGTTGGATAAAGTACTAGTGAGAGAATCCAAGTTTATAAGGAAAAAGGGGGTTTTGAAAGTAAGGCAAGTACTTTAAAATAAGTAATTTAGTTAGGAATTGAATTAAGTAAATATTGAAATCAAAGAGTTTCAAGAGAGAAAAGGACAATTATTGTTTTTGAATAAAAGAAGTTAGCAAAGGAATTTTTGTTATATTATACATAATGTAAACAGATTTTGGGAAAAGGTATTTAATGAATGGATCATTGTTAATCCAAGTTGAATCAAATACCATACAGGAGTTTTGAAGCAAAATGGTTAATGTTCGAGTAAATGATTTACTTAATAATAAATTAGGTAAAATGGTAATGGTCGATCGAGATGTTAAAAGGAAAAGATATGGTTCATAAAACCATAGTTTAAATGAAATATAGGAAGTAAGATCTGATCGATGTTGTAAGAACGTGTGTTTTGAGTTATGAACTTCTATCTATTCTGAGATAAGAACGTTGTTGATTAAGGTCTGAGAGGTAAATAAAATACCCCAACTTGACCGACTTCACTATTGTCGAGGAATGGTATTAGTTTGTAACGGTAAAGGAGTTTGGAAAAGTTGTTGTCAAATGGCGAAACCAAAGAAGAATTGGCAAGATATATAAATGGAATCAACTTTAAGTCGAAGAAATGATTTTAAATGATTCAATAAAGAGTTGTAAATGAACGGTTTTAATAATAAGAACCTGGGCTGCCAATATACTTGACTATACTAGTTTGACGTTGATAGTTAAAACACCAACTATCAACAAAATATTTTATTGGACCTTTTGACGTGTTGTTTCGGAAGAGACCGGGATGGGAACTAGACCCAAAACCACTTCGACTCAACGTTACGTACGAAGCTAACTTGCAAAGAATAAAGACGGAGCAAGTGAAGACCGTTGATATTCATAACGGAAGGACGGCTTATAATCTTTGGTCTGCAGCCAAGGATATACTGTGGTTCTGTCGTGATTGAATCGACGGAGTGCAAGGACTTCTCGCTACTGATCCATGGGGTGATTCCTATATTGGATGCAGTAGGAGAGTACCTTCGGTTCGTCCTGTTCCTGGATGACCTGTATGGACGGATGTCTAACAGTGTATTTCCAAAGGGATCACGTACGATGATTTCTTCAAACGTACTATAGTTGGTGGCGAAGAGGGGCACTTCTTTTAGCTTAACTACTAGAATATTTTTGTGGACGTCAATTAGTGATACCTGGCGGATGTGACGATGTGGCATTCATAGTGAATGATGACCAAAGGTTCAAAGTAAATTCTGGCCTCAAGCCTCATCAACCGGTAGATGACAAAAATCGGTCAGGCAACATGGCTATGTGGGTCGCTCCCATTAGGGTGTATAATCACCTATCTAGAGAAATTCTATTTGCTTCTTTAATCTATATTCGACGCTGTCCCTTTTCGGGAGGCGGTTGCTGATCCCAACCGTCGGTGATATACATTCGATACACTCAAGCAAAATGAGTGGTCGGTCATGTGTGGGCCGAGTTGCAAGACGTTCTTGTTGAACCTAGTGTATTCGCCTCTAGAGATACACTATCTGAAGGTGGTCTCATACCTTGTCATAGTCGGAATCCAAATTCCAATAAGCGCCCGCGGTTTTGATTTGTATACTATATATGTGGAGCGTGAGATGCAAGCGTTCCACTAAATTACTATTTATTTGTGATTGATAGACACTATTATAATATCAGATGAAATATATGATTTCAAAAATGGTTTGGGTTATAGTAAGGTAAAAACCGTCCGTGTTTATGTGTGGACTGGTCTTACTATTATCCTTTTGTTTCAAAAAGGATTTCTAAAGTCAAACCGATTGTTGATGTGGATTTAGCACTGAAAGTATTTCAGACCGACCCGTGTGTTTTTGCTTTGCTTCAAAATGTGCTCGGGTCAGACCGAACATATTGACAGGTTAGTTTTTTGCTTAGAGTTTCAGAAGCTGGAAGCAGGAGGCTTCACCATTAGTTATTTAAAGTTATTCCACTGTATCTGATTCATGTTGAACTCTGATGATTGGTATGTATACAAGATTTTCATTTGTATAAAGATATGTTGTTATATTATATATTTTGTTCGTTCCGCTGTGAGCTTATGATGTTCTTCTTCTTTCCTCTATTCTAATAATTCTTTCTTTCTCTCTCATCCTCTAGATTCTTTCTTTTAACATTCTTCTGTCCTGTATGATTTGCGTTGACTGTGGTGGTTAGATGCCGGCTCAAATTGTACTGAAAAGTGGGACGTTACAGTTGGTATCAGAGCTATTGGTTTAGTGATAACCTTGGCTCTGTAGCGTAACTCAGTAGAGAGGGGGTTAGTAATACCCCAGATTGAGTTTGAGTGTATTTATATGAGTGCGCGTATTTGTATTTTGAATATAAAATTATTTTTAAATTATTTTGTAAAGAGGGTAAATGAAATTATTTTACCCGAATCATACTTTTATAGAAATAATTAATAATTCTTTCAACTTGTTGACTGGTTGTTTGAAACTTGTATTGCCTTGTTTGATTGGTTTGAATGTCTTTGATTATGGGATTGGATTGAATCAAATCGAAGGACATTTCAAATTGGAAATGTGAAATATGGGAATTTAACTCATGTTGGGTTGAATAAATCGTATAAATTAAATTTTGAACTTGAATATTGAAATAAAATAAAACTTAAGTCAACACCAATTTGACTTGAGAAAGTAAAATATGCAAATGGAATGGTTTGGGATTATTTGGTTGAGGTTGATTGCATAGATATTGATTTAATGCTGGATGAACTTGATTTAAACCAACCTAGAATAGAATTGATTTATTGAGATAAATGCAGGATGGTATGGATATTTAAAATTTGACTGGTATTATTTTGAAACTAATGAAGTTTACTAGAATTGAGAACAAGTGCAGGAGAGCTAATTTATCTTTAAAACATGTCCAGGAAGATTCTACCGTTAACTGAATATAGTCTGATTGGAGCTGCATAGTAATTGAGCACGCTCGCTTATTATTTATCGCTTATAGCGTAATAACGCTCGAAAAGGTACGCTTACGCGTGATATGAATTTTTGGTTTTGATTTGGGGTTTCTGAATTGGATTTTTTTTTTCTTTTTCCAACCGTTTTGGTCGAGTTGTATATATTTGTGGTACCTGCAATATTGCAGATGTCCTCCGTACAGGGGAGACTCTGCTAAAAAAATTCCAAAATTTAAGGTGTTAGATATTTTTTTGGAAATTTTTGTTGATAAATATAATTTTGTTTTCGATTTGAATTTATTTGGATTGATTTTTAGTTAGAAATTTAGAAAGTGAAGATTTTAACTAAAATAGATTTTTGAAATGTAATGGGTTTGTAGCATTCTTCTTACTTTAGCAATTTCGAGGACGAAATTATTTTAAGGGGGAAGGAATGTAACGACTAAGGTTTTTCTAACCATTTAATTTAATATTTAAATTTGGTTTAAATATTTATTTGGATTTAAATGGTTCAGATTTAATAAATTCGAATAATTTATTTGTTTAAATAATATAATAATATTTTATTTCGAAATGATCGAATTGGCTAAATTTGCAAAGTTTTCCGGGTTGATAATATAAAGAGATTTACTTAACTTATATTTGATTTTATTTATGATTTCGTTTATAAGCGGTGTTCGAACGTTTAAATTATAATTTTAATTATATAACGAGCTGCAGTGGCACGACAGTTCGCAATACGGAGTTTTGAATTTCAATTGGTCGTACAGGATCCAATATAAGTCGGATTTCTGTGAAACGAGAAATGTTAGAACCGTATTGATGATAATTTTCATATGAAAAAGAAAATTTCAGATTTCATGTTATAATTTGTTATTTTTGGCCAAATCAAATTTTCAAATAGTCGCTATGGAAATCATTATTAAAATATACGCGTTAAAATGGCCGTTTTGCAAACAGACTTAGATTTCGACGAAATCAGTTTCATTAGGACCGTATCATTAAATTATTTTACGGTGTTGAATGGCGTGGCAAACCGATGTTGTATGTGACCACGGTAGCCAAAAAGCTCGTTCAATTCCTATAACGCGAATTAAATTAATAAAGGGAGATTTGAGGGTAATGTGAGCAGACTATTGAATTAGGCCACAAAACCAATTCCGTTGAGTTCGTATCGTCGATTAGAGTCAGCATAGGTATATAGTTTGTTATTTTTGAAGACCGGTTAATTTGGCGTTAAAAATGGCATTGCGGTGGGCGCAAAAATAGCCTACCGGGGAAACAGTCTCAGAATACGACGAGACTGGTGCCTTTGGGTTCATATTGAAAAATTACTGTAGGATTTCAAAGTTTCAAATTTATTTGATTTATCTAGTGACCGTGAAAAATTAAAATGCGTGTTTATTTCTGGTTTTATAAAGGAAAAATTTCCAAATGAAGTCGGAATTTAACGAAACTTATCCCACTGAGACCGGAATACATTTTTACATTGAGATTGGTTTTTTTATCAGTAGATGGAAGTCGTTTGTGGTGGTTTTGATGTGTAACTTCACGATGAAGTTTCGCTTAATAGTAAAATAATAAAAATATTAAAATAAAATATTATATTTTTCTCTTATATAATAAACCCACCATTGACATCCTAATTCCCATAGATCAATAAACAACTTTGCCGTTCCCTTTTTCTTGCTTAACTCATTCCTTCTGTAAATTCTTCCACTTCTAAATTCAAAAACAAATCCAACGAAATTCTTATAGATTCAGCTAATTGTATGGGTAGGAGGTGGTTAGTCCAAGCTTCGAATTGATGTACCAATTAGAAGATGCGATCATGATTTGGGGGTTTAAATGGTAAAGAGCTTCTGTTGTTTTTATTTGAGGTTGGTGGTCGGTTTTTGGGGTCATGACGGGGATGTGGTTTGCCGGAAGGGGCGAGGCCGGTCGAGATGGAAAGTTGGGGGGACGGCGGAGGTTATGATGGCAGACTGGTGAAGTCCGGTGGTCGGAGGGCGGCGCTACAGACGGTTGAACGGAAGGGTGTTTTGGGTGTTGTTTCTTTGTAATGGGGTTAGGTTTCTTGACCTTGGAGGGAGCGTTAGGGGACCAGAATATGTGGCGATGGTCTGGGGTGAAGGCTGGGTCGAAGGCGGTTGTCATGGTGTTCGTCGGAGGAGCTCCGGTGACCGGAGAGCAGTGGTCAGACGGATCGAACGGAAGTTCTTTTTGGGTTATTTTATAACTGTGTTCAGATTTGAGTCAGATTGGGGACCACCGTGGGTTGTGGGATGGTGGCGTCAGTGGGGCGCCGGAGGAAGAGGTGGCGGTCGTTTGGAGTTCGCCATCGGTGGTGGAATGTTGGTGAAAAGAGGATGAGTTTTGCATGGGTTTAGGAAGTCGTTTTTACAGAAAGGGGATTTCGGATTTGAGTTAATGATGGCATCGGTATTTTTACTCAGGGGAAAAGGACGCATTGACTTGTTGACTGAGGACGTGGATCAATTCTTTATTAAGGTAAATGACGTATCTGTAGGAATTATTAACGTTAAAAAAATGACTAGTCTAAATCAGATAATTATAGTTAGTTATAAACTTTTTCAATTCAAGTTAAATATTGTAATATCCATATCTTTCACGTTCGTGAACAGAATTGGACGAAACTTGATTCTATGGGATCGTATCGACGATGCCGACATATACGAACTGGAATTTATATAGTCTCAGAACGATAGTGCAACGCAACACCGTCAGAAACAAAACAAAGGTGAGTGAATTCTCACACTTCTGAAATACTGCGATGTGTTAAATCCATATTATTAATATTTATCGTTCATTGGCTGAATGAATGCTATTGTTGCTATGGATGATTTTTATTGGCTGACTGTTTTTTTGTGTTTATAAATTGACTGTTCAAATACGTGACATTTCTTGTGTTAGTGATAAACAATATTATAAACTGTTGTACAGGGAAGAACAGGTTGGAGGAATCCAACCTGATTCCTCAAATAAATCGAATATTATTTGTTGTTTACATGAATTGTTTATTCGAATTTATAACATACCCTGTTTAGATTTCGATGATTGAATAAACTTTGATTTTTGAATCTAAATTCCACAATTTTCATGTTTTAAATCAATATGCAGTATTGATTGGGTAATTGGCAGTAGATGGTATAAAATACATCGTATTGATACCGTAATTCGCCGTCAGTCGAATTGACATACTTTAAAGTTAAAATTGTTATTTTTAAATCGAAATTTAAATCTTGATTTATTTATTTAAATAACGAGTTTTTAAATAAGACAATATTTACGACTTTGTTTATAAAAGTAATGTTAAAATAATTTATATGGTTTTATTTCATAAAGAAGTCGTATATTAACCGAAAGGCAAAAATATAGAACAATGGTTTCCAAGGGAAAGATTAAATGAGGGTTTTAAACCTATACTTATCGATTTAAGTAATGAAATAAATAAAAGGATTTTGGTTAAGAAAGAGGAAAGGGTTTTACCTTTGTAAACATCAAGGTTAATTATAAGTACTTGTTTTGAATATATAACGAGATGTAGTAAAATGTGAAATAAGCTTATGAGAGAGGATTTTATAAACCGGATTTCATAAACAAGTTATAAAAGATATTTGAGTTGAAATTAAAGATTTTAATCAACTTGAAATGAAAGAGAAGATTTGCAAGAATGCAAATAGAAGTGCTTATTGATTTAGGTAATGGAGTGAATAAAAAGGGTTTTGGTTATAAAATCCAACCATTTGTTATTAACGACGTTAAAAAGAATTGGATAAAGTACTAGTGAGAGGATCCAAGTTTATAAGGAAAAATGGGGTTTTGAAAGTAAGGCAAGCACTTTAAAATAAGTAATTTACTTAGGAATTGAATTAAGTAAATATTGAAATCAAAGAGTTTCAAGAGAGAAAAGGGCAGTTATTGTTTTTGAATAAAAGAAGTTAGCAAAGGAATTTTTGTTATATTATACATAATATAAACGGATTTTGGGAAAAGGTATTTAATTAATGGATCATTGTTAATTCAAGTTGAATCAAATACTATACAGGAGTTTTGAAGCAAAATGGTTAATGTTCGAGTAAATGATTTACTTAACAATAAATTAGGTAAAATGGTAATGGTCGATCGAGATGTTAAAAGGAAAATATATGGTTCATAAAACCATAGTTTAAATGAAATATAGGAAGTAAGATGTGATCGATGTTGTAAGAACGTGTGTTTTGAGTTACGAACTTCTATCTATTCTGAGATAAGGACGTTGTTGATTAAGGTCTGAGAGGTAAATAAAATACCCCAACTTGACCGACTTCACTATTGTCGAGGAATGGTATTAGTTTGTAACGGTAAAGGAGTTTGGAAAAGTTGTTGTCAAATGGCGAAACCAAAGAAGAATTGGCAAGATATATAAATGGAATCAACTTTAAGTCAAAGAAATGATTTTAAATGATTCGATAAAGAGTTGTAAATGAACGGTTTTAATAATAAGAACCTGGGCTGCCAATATACTTGACTATACTGGTTTGACGTTGATAGTTAAAACACCAACTATCAACAAAATATTTTATTGGACCTTTTGACATGTTGTTTCGGAAGAGACCGGGATGGGAACTAGACCCAAAACCACTTCGACTCGACATTACGTACGAAGCTAACTTGCAAAGAATAAAGACGGAGCAAGTGAAGACCATTGATATTCATAACGGAAGGACGGCTTATAATCTTTGGTCTGCAGCCGAGGATATACTGTGGTTCTATCGTGATTGAATCGACGGAGTGCAAGGACTTCTCGCTACTGATCCATGGGGTGATTCCTATATTGGATGCAGTAGGAGAGTACCTTCGGTTCATCCTGTTCCTGGATGACCTGTATGGACGGATGTCTGACAGAGTATTTCCAAAGGGATCACGTACGATGATTTCTTCAAACATACTATAGTTGGTGGCGGAGAGGGGCACTTCTCGTAGCTTAACTACTAGAATATTTTTGTGGACATCAATGAGTGATACCTGGCGGATGTGACAATGTGGCATTCAAAGTGAATGATGACCAAAGGTTCAAAGTAAATTCTGGCCTCAAGCCTCATCAACCGGGAGATGACAAAAATCGGGCAGGCAGCATGGCTATATGGGTCGCTCCCATTAGGGTGTATAATCACCTATCTACAGAAGTTCTATTTGCTTCTTTAATCTATATTCGATGATGTCCCTTTTCAGGAGGCGGTTGCTGATCCCAACCGTCGGTGATATACATTCGATACACTCAAGCGAAATGAGTGGTCGGTCATGTGTGGGCCGGGTTGCAGGACGTTCTTGTTGAACCCAGTGTATTCGCCTCTAGAGATACACTATCGGCAGGTGGTCTCACACCTTGTCATGGTCGGAATCCAAATTCCAATAAGCGCCCGCGGTTTTGATTTGTATACTATATATGTGGAGCGTGAGATGCAAGCGTTCCACTAGATTACTATTTATTTGTGACTGATAGACACTATTATAATATCAGATGAAATATATTATTTCAAAAATGGTTTGGGTTATAGTAAGGTAAAAACCGTCCGTGTTTATGTGTGGACTGGTCTTACTATTATCCTTTTGTTTCAAAAAGGATTTCTAAAGTTAAACCGATTGTTGATGTGGATTTAGCACTGAACGTATTTCAGACTGACCCGTGTGTTTTTGCTTTGCTTCAAAATGTTCTCGGGTCAGACCGAACATATTGACAGGTTAGTTTTTCGCTTGGAGTTTCAGAAGCTGGAAGTAGGAGGCTTCACCATTAGTTATTTAAAGTTATTCCACTGTATCTGATTCATGTTGAACTCTGATGATTGGTATGTATACAAGATTTTCATTTGTATAAAGATATGTTGTTATATTATACACTTTGTTCGTTCCGCTGTGAGCTTCTGATGTTCTTCTTCTTTCCTCTATTCTAATATTTCTTTCTTTCTCTCTCATCCTCTAGATTCTTTCTTTTAACATTCTGCTTTCCTGTATGATTTGGGTTGACTGTGGTGGTTAGATGCCGGCTCAAATTGTACTGAAATTGGGACGTTACATAAATAATGTAATTCAATCATTGTTTATTATTTAGAACCCCAAATCATATTTATTTAACTTCAAACTTTGTGGATTTAATTTTAAAATTTCACTTATAGAAATAACAATTCAATTTCCAAATCTACTTCCGCTCCCACATCAGTTATAATCACTTAATTTATTTTTCATAGAAATCCTAGCCATTTACTTATTTTTTGGAATAAGTGTATTCCTAAAACCAAATTATTTTTCATTACTTAGAAAATAGTGCTATATACTTAACCAAATGGCATAAGTATAGATCACACTTCATATCTTAACCAAAGAATGTGAAATGACACACTGTTTACTATAAAACCCAACAGTTTCATTAAATCTATCTAAAACTTGACAAATTAATGTTGAAATATTTCTTATGGAAATAATAAACTATTTCCAACATATTTACCATTTCAAACTAGTACCATCCTTTCGATAATAGTGAAGTCTTTAAAGTTGGGGTATTTCATTTACTTCTCATACCTTGACTCGACAACTTTCTTACCTTAAGATAAATAAAAGTTCGTAACTCAAAAGTTGATATTAATAATAATATCACATCAATTTCATCTACTCCTCCAATTAGATATGGTTTTATAAACCACTCTTTACTTTTTTTTTAAATCTCTTTTTAAAGATAACCCTTTTTACTCAATCCGTTTCTTAAGTAAACTCTTATTAAAAACACCAACCCTTTGTTTTAAAATACAATTTGTTTATACTTGGATTTATTATAAAAATACATATTCATAAATCTCTTACCCAAATCCTTTACCAAATCTTTTACTAAATCCTTTAAAACAACCTTAACTTTACTTCATTGAAAATCACTTTTCAATTAAAATCATTTTACTTAATTTACATTATTTTGTAAACGCTTATCTAAATCCCTCACATTAGCGTAAACCACTTTTATAAACCTTGTTTATAAAACTTAGATTTATTATCAAATCCCATTACAAAACTCTTTATAATATTTAATTGAAATATCATTACAACATTGATTACTTTCTTAAATGAATTCTCATAAAAAAGTAACTATTTTAATTATTATTAATTAAGATAATAATTAATTTCATCGTTAACTAAAGCAGAAAGAGTTGGCATTTTTAATAACTAAAAATAGAATAGTTAATTCTTTCAAGAAGTCATTAAAATAAAAATTAACTTTATAAATAATAAACAACTTGATAATTAATTAGCTTTATACATACATAGTTAATTAGAAAATAATTAAGTTTTAAGAAGTCTTATTAAGTTTTAAATAACTGCTTGTCAAAACTATTTCTATTAGATTAACTAAAAACAAATTAATCTAATTATTAATTTTCATTGAAACAGTTGACTTAATCAACTTAAAAACATCAGCTATCTTGTTACTTGATACGAGATGATCCTTCCTTTTAAATTAATCAATAAATTAACTAATTTAATATAATATTGTTTAATCTCAAAAACAATTATTTCAACTATTAATCTGTACATTAATTTGATGACTTACCCGTTATAAAACTTATCAAAACGTCAAAATTTGTTATGCAAATCATTTATAATTACTTTATAAAAAACAATTATAGATATCAATTTATTTATTAAACTTCTATTTTTATATAACTTATAAAAATATAATTAAAAATATTGTTTCATTTATAAAATAAAATTCATAACTTAAACTTCGTCAATTCACCTGATGAAGAATCAACGTCTTAAAAAGATGGATTTTAGGCCATCTACTGTCAATCACTTAATCAATATTGTTTATCAATTAATTACACATCAACGCTGAATTTAAATTCAACAACAAACATTCAATTCAATAATCAACGTTCAAACAGAATTCAATGTTATTTGGATTAAACAATTCATATATGAATAATATAAAAAACAAGTAACATACAGTATATTTGGGGAATTCAGTTGGATCCCCCCAACCTGTTTTTCCTTGCATCACAGCTCATAATATCATTTAATAATTGCATCTAAAATAGAAATTTAATTCTAATGCATTTAAGATGACATACATATAAATATCGTCAATCAACAATCATCCAAAGCATACAAACATTCAGTTTATGCTAATAACGATAAATTATAATTATATGAATTTCACTCCATCACAGTATTTCAGAAAGTGTGAGAACTAACTCACATTTCATTTCAATCAACGATTTGCCCGTCATTTTATCTAATTCTAAACTAACGTGTAATATTAGACATAATTCTGATTAGCTTTAACTTATCCCAATCCAATTCAAGTGCGTAGTATTTATCACTACGATTCCAATGTCAATTGTTTCATTCGATTTTATTTATGTATGAAAAAATAATATAAGTTATAAACGAATTAAAATAATTATAATTAACTAATCATGTCATTTATTGTTAAATACAAGCATTAGATTTAAAAAATAACGCTCTAATATTTCTCCCCTACATGCAAAAACACGACTTCAGGAACCACGCTTCATACAATCGATCTCCATTGACAACCGCAACTAGACCGCCAATGAGCTTTACTAGCGACTCTCCTCCTCCTGCCAATCCTAGCGTGCCTCCGTGGCCTTGAATTTCGCCCCTAAAATCACTGACGAATCCAAAACCCAAAAAAAAAATCATACCCTAAAATCCCCCAATTCCAGCCATCATTAAATGATCAACCACCACCGTTTTGAACGTCCTTCTACCCCTTTTTGATTCCTTCAAGTCCCCTTCCCATTGATAACCACAGCCCCAAAAGTCGAGTTGAAAAAGTATGCACTTCCCAAGCTTCCGGCCATTACTTTTCCTTTTGACACCATCCTGAAATCATGAATGAATGGGAAAATCTAAGGTGAAGAATATAGGACGTAGAGGATCTTTCATTGCTTAAGAAGGGTGGATGTTGTGCATTTTAAAATTGTTGGTTTCGAATATGATCTAAACGGAGGGAAAAGGAAGTCAAAGTGATCTATCACGAAAAACATTTCATCAGTACAGATAAGATCCGCCCGAGATATTGTAAAGATTTGATAAGGATTTTTGAAAGATTTTGGTCGATTTTTTTAAGATTTGGATAGGTCTTAAGATATTTTTCCAGGTAAACGATATGTTGCGGAAAGATTTTGCTTTGATTTTCTATGAAAGCAACCTCGATTTTATAATATTGTTAAACGTGTAATTACCATTCGATGTTTACAGCTCGTATGAGCACATATAACGTCCGATCGAAACGAAATTCAAAATCCTACATTAACTTAATATTCTGGACCTGATGGAACAGGTTTCATCGAATTCCATGACTATTTGAAAAACTCTTATTTTAATTTCAAAACGTAAATCGATACGCGTTTATATCGCCTACGATTACATAATAAACTCTAATTGACTTGAAACTTGAAATCGTACTATAATTAACCATTATGAATTTTATAAAATTAGTTTCGTTGAAATCTGAGGTCGTTTGAAAGTCGTTATTTTATGTGTTAAATTAAGTCGATAAAATATAAATCGATTTCAAATAATCAAATTCATAGATAATAAATTATTATTATCACATATATTCAAATAGAATTTGTATTAATTGTTAGAATTGTTTTCGATTTGTTTTAGGATAAATATACACAATTAATCCAAAGTTTCACGAGTCTTCCCATATTAATCCAGAGTTTGGATTATTTTTAATTAATCCTAAGTTTGGGGGGTTTCTTCCATATTGATCCCAATGACCGTTTACCTGTATAACCGGTTTCAAGTGATTTAAGTTTCCCAAATCAGCTAGGCAGCGTAATTATGCAATACAATTTGATTGGCCGACACACTATTCACTCTCCTCTCTAAAACCATACCGTAGATCTCAGAAATGGACACCGCTCTTTAGAAAAAGTTCTTATTTTCTTTGGGTGTGGTGAGAATCATTTACGGGCACAATTCTAGCTGCGAATCGGTATTGGATCGGTTTAGTTCATGTTTTCCTGTTTCAGGCAAGGCTTCATTTTCAAGGCTCTTTTGTATTGAGTATGGAAATAATCTAAAATCAAAACTCAAGCTATTATTTCGGAGTCGAGGGTGTTGTATTGTATGCAAAAAATTCTGCTCCTTTGAGTGGAGTAGTGAGCAAAGCTAGTGCCGGATCTCTTGAATTGATTGAACTCGGAGCTTGTAAGAACATGATGCAATTATTAACATCGTCAATTGATTATGGGTGACGAGTCATTGGAGGATATGTTTCTTTTGAAGCTCGAAACTTAAATGGAATTGAAGCTAATATTCCTACAATTCTTGTGTTGGGCAGTGAATGGAGCGGATCAAGGCCATTGGTTGAGAGATCTTGTAGCGAGTTAGTGAAAATTCCTAGAGGTATATCAGTAGAAGAATGAAGATAACAACGACTACCATGGTGAGGAAATAGATACCAGTGGTAAAAGGAAAGAAGTTAGTTCTTTCCTTGCTGTGGAGAGCTTCAATGTCAATGTGGCTGCTGGCGTGCTGCTTTACCACTTGGTTGGAAACATTATCTATGTGAGTGGGCTAGTACAAATCCATTAGTGTTACAGGTTGATATTATAGTGAAACATGGAATATTGTCCTTAAGTTTGCTAGAAATATTCAACAAGCAAGCATAAACATTACCTTGAAAAAAAAAAGACTTTCATGGCATTTGTATTTCTGTGTGACACGTGAAACTACTTAAGTCGCTTGAAACCGAATATACAAGTAAACAGATCATTGGGACCAATATGGGAAGGGACCCCCAAACTTGGGATTAATTAAAAATAATCCAAACTATGGACTAACATAGGAAGACACGTGAAACTTGAGATTGATCGTGTTGATTTATAACTTAGAATTCAATTATTTTTCGTTTTCATATTACGATAATTTGATATATTCAAAATTAAAATGTATTATGTTTATTAAACCAATAAACTTTGTATAAAAATCCATTAATATTTCCAATTCGACGTTTAAAACAAAATTAAAAGTTCAAAATTAAACGACTAAAAATCCAGTTCATTACATGCTTTATGAAATTAATTAGAGCATATTACGACTGATAATTATTTAAAGGAATTACCTACTACAGGCCCGGTACAAAATTCAAATTTCTAACAGTTATAACTATTATTAAATTTATTATATGAAATAGTCAGTTTACATACTAACAGTAATAACTGTTACATATTTAATATTTATGACAATAATTAGTGTTATAGAAATAAATATTATAACGGTTATAAGTGTTATAAAATTTCCAGTATCAACGGTTGTAAGTGTGATAGAATCATAGTTTTGTAACGGTTATAACTGTTGTAGCATACACACTTTATAATAGTTATAACCGTTACAATATTCGTGACAATAGTTTGTCGCATATGTTGTAGTAATGGTTATAATTGTTACAAAGTATATTAGTAACGGTAATAACTATTAAAAACCCTTTTATGGTGTTATACACGTCTAATGATGAATTTACAAACTTGTATAGGATGGATTCTAAGTCTATTTAGATTATATGCATACTAAGCAAACAACATAAGGTTAGGTTTCTACTACGATTGATATTATATCCTATCAATTTCATATCTAACCTTACAATTCTAGCATATAATTATAAAATTCATTCCTGCAATTGTACAAAGAAGAGTGAGAAATCACAAACCATTTACCACTTACCAGTCACTAAATTAAATCAAATATGTATTAGATCCAATTGGGAAATTATGATTCAAACTTCAAAAAATGAAAAATGATGAACACGATCATCTAAATGAAGACTTTATCACTATTTAGTAATTTAATATGATTTAGGATGAAATTTAAGTAAATTAGAGCATATCAATGGCCGTTTAGGGTTTGAAACTGATTTAGAATTGAAGTGAAACCTTTCATTCAACTATCTTGGGCCCGATTTGTAGATTTCGCTAATAAGACTAATATACTAACTAGCCGGGCTCTCAAACTATAGATTAATTCTAGTCAGTAGTTTATAAAACTTGAAATAGTCGTAACTTCCCAATCGTAAGTCTGATTTTCTAATATGACCACTTTACAGAATGGAAAAATACCATCCTAGAGCAATGAAATGGGTTAGATCCTCTAATTCAACTCGTCCAAGAGTTTATAGTCAACACAAGATTTCGAAGGTCAAAATATTATATAGAAATTCAAAAAAAATCACAAGTAATACAAATACTCCCCAGAGTCATATACTAAAATTATAAAGGCATACGACCTTAAAAGAATTAAATAAAATTAGTATATGATCCTTCATTATGTAAAATACAAGTCATTGTAGTCCCTTCCTTTTGGAATTTCACCCTCGAAATTCCAATAATACAAAGCATAAACAACCATAACTATTCCACATGCCAACCAATCGCTAACAACCATTAAACATCATTGTCAAGCAGTCATACAAACGATAGCAGTATAAACATATGCTAGCATGAAAAATATTAATTAAACTATTATATGATATAATGGTGAAAGTAGACAAGATAAATGGGTATCTCCATTGGAAGAGTTCTGGATAAGCTGTCATCATACTCTACTTAGTCTCCCATGTACAATTGTTATCACTTTAGCTCTATGGCACATTAGCTAGCTCAATTATCTTTCTCCTAAATAGTTTAGTGTCATACTGAACAACTCAAATCCCCCAACAAGGCCAAGAGGCTTCTGATTCCACCTTTTCGTTGAATCGGCTCTATCACTATTCTCAATCCGTGCACAAATTTCTTTTGATAGGGTATATGAAAAACATTATGCATGCTATTATCTTCAGGGGTAAGTCAAACCTATATGTGATTTTCCAGTTCTCTCCATTATTGGAAAGAGGCATATAAATTTAGGTGTCAGTTTCCCTTTCCTTCCAAATCTAACCACATTCTTCAACCGAGAAACAATGACAAATATGATATCTTCGACAAAGAATTATAAATCTCTTCATCTCTTATCAATATAACTTTTATACCTATCCTGAGTAGCCTTCAATTATTGATGAATGACCTCGATATTCTAAAATCCTCTCTAATCATATCAGATTCATGTATCAGCTTCTCGTTTGCTTCCTATTGACGTGGCGAATTGTCGTTGATTCAACGCACGCCAACCCTCGAGTGCAAATAACGTAGAAACACGGTAATCCAAAGTGATGTATGTAATTACAGGGAGAACACAACTTTTTATAGTGGTTCGACACTAACCATTACGTTCAATTTATAGTAATTATTCATCATATATTTGTCGATTACAAGAGTTGTATAAGTTCGGATAATATTTGAGTACAAAGCATTGCAATAGAACAACAAAATAATTGGTAATTCCAAACTTTGGCTAAAATGCCCTTCGTCTTTTTCGTTGAGTGAAAAGAGTGTTGACTCGGTCACTAGTGTCTGAAAAATAGTTACAATGTCCTATGCAGTTAAAGCGCTCAGTAGATCCAATGCGGCAGAGGTGTAAAAAGTTGTAGCGGGGATAAAGCAAGGAAATAGCGGGATATAGCGCGAGAAATAGCGGGATATAGCAGATGAGTCTAAAATAGCATATAAAACTCATATTTAATGCTTTTACAAATATACAGATGATAAATAAATGGAAAATTAATATTGAATTTAATTATAATTAGTACGTTCTTAATTTTAAATAAGAACATGTGCAAATATATGTAAATAAATGTAAACTTTGATTTAGTTTGATTAAATTTAATAGAATATTATAGTATTTTCTATTTTTAAAAATATATGTCAAAATTTTCTATTAAAATACTAATTTTATAAATTTCATAATGTGAAAATGTTCGTTTTTAATTCATTTCTTTTATAGAAGATATAATGCGGAATATAGCTGAAATAATGGGATATACCGGGAATAGCGGGGTTTGAAGCCAAAAGGTTATTTCAGATGCTATATGAAAATAGTGTAGTGGTAGAAATCCGCTACACGATATAGCAGGGATATGGCGGGGTATAAAATGCACAGTGTCTGAGAAATCCAAAAATGTCCGAAATAGCCCAAAAATAGTGTAAAAGTCCTTGTAGATGTCCAAAGCTTAATGGAAAATGTGTATGCAATGTTTTAGTGGTTCATGCTATGTCCAATAGTCATAGAGAAGAAGAAGGAAGCCATTGATGATGCTTAAGAGCTTCAAGAGGTCCAAGAATGCCAAGACAATCCAACCCCTTTGAGTGTCACTCAATTCCCAATATTTCCTGCAGACTCTTCTAAAATCCATTAGTAAACAGTGTATCTCTATTGCTCACAATACTCTTAGGCACACCACCATGGAATTGTAAAATCCATTTCATGTATCTTGACCAACTTGGATGTCGTTCTACTTGACTTGACATATATGAATCTTGTGCTCTAGGTCGGTCGATCTGATGCACCTATATACTATCATATCTTGCACATGTCCTTGACAATCTATAAATTCTACAATACTTGCTCCCATTTCCATTTAAGAATTTTTACTGGCCGCGGTAATCCACTAGGCTTATTTTACTTAGCTTTCACTAACTGGAAGTTCATACACTTTAAGAAAAATTTCCCAACATCCCTCTTCATGTCTTCCTAGCAGCTATGCAGTTAAATCCCCCCAATATTTGCGCTATATCCCATAGCACTTTTCAGTCGCTACGCTATTTCAGTTTAACCCCAATGAATAGTTGATCCGCTTTAATCCCCACTATTTTCCATTGCATCCGCTAAATTAATGATTTTAAGCACCAGCTTTAGCAATATTAATATAAAGAATTTAACCAGTTCTCTTTAAAATGAATTAGGAAGTTGTCGTATAGAGCTGAATTTTTAGGCTTAAGTGCCCAATATAAAGTAGAAATTTATTAAAGACATCAAACCTAGTGAGAATAACCACGATATTTGAAACACCCCACCTCCGTTAAGGTCACTCACAAAAGGGAATGCCTTAACTTCAATGGAGCATTATAGGTAAAATATGCAGATAAATTACAAGAAAGACAAATAAAGCAGCGGAAAATAAAGTCGTTTTATAAACAATGTGGTTCAGTCAAGCTTTTACAATAGTTGTCTCAATCATACTGAAAAGTAATACATAGAATTTCTGTCTTGATTTAAAAACTTCCAAGTATAAAAGAAGCATAAAAAAAATAACAATGATGTTCCCCAAATAAAGCATGAACCAGCCATAGCAGTGGAAAAGAGAGTCCAAAGCAATACATCAACTATCCTCGAGCTTGAAAAGAAAACTGAGCTAAGTGGTAACATTTCCTCCCTTTGAACCTTGGGGGGGGGGGACGAAAGAAAAGAGGCGAAACTAAACTAGGTTAGATATAAGTCTGGTAAGTCCAGTGATTTTCAGCATATAAACAGGCAAAAGCATCATGACATGAATAAACTGAATATAAGACAATACCGTGAGAACAAGGATAACAAGATAACATACGATTAGTATAGATATGATAAGGCAAGATAAACTGAATGCGCTTCTACTCTTTGTCTGCTTCACTACTACTTTGTTATTCTGATTTCTATATCTCTGCACCATCTAACTACTGTCCCCACTAGTAATCTGTATAAAATGATCATATTGTAATGTGATCCCAATCCCCGTAATTGTGGTAGCCTTCAGGTGTACATCTATCGTGAGGATTCCACCTCAATCTGCCTAATTGCCAGGAACATGTTAGATGTAACGTTGCTACCCTATCGATCGGCTCCTTACTTGTATTAATGTTCCATGTGTCTGTGCCAATCGGCCCTCTCTTGCATGTAGATACCCTGTGTTGGTCCCACCATAAGGTGTATCAATCCTTATGATAGCGACCCGACACGATTCAAGATGCACAGTGTGTAACTACTGGTGCCCAGTGCCTGCTTTTTCCCACTCTGGAGTACGTGCATGCCCGTAAACCGTCGGAACCTGCACTGACGTACCCCCTGCCGCTGTTTTGACCGCTTACAATCAGCTTAGTAACCGGGCCCCACCCTGCCTAGTTCAGGGTACCGTGATACATCTATGTGGGTTACTGCTGAAATGGGTCCCCGTTACTAGGGTTTCCTATTGGTTAAGTTTGTGGGCCTGTATATACAAATATTACCCACCCACACGAGATGTACTTAACGTTCCCACCGATTCTAGCATGTTTACTTAACGGTTAAGTTTGTGGGCCTATATGTACTAATATTACCCACCTACACGAGATGTACTTAACCCTCCCATTGATTCAAGCATGTTCATTTAATGGTTAAGTTTGTGGGTCTATATGTACTAATATTACCCACCTACACGAGATGTACTTAACCCTCCCACACATTATGTCGTATTGGTTAAGTGTTGTCCATTCATGTTAACTTAACCTACCCATTCATCATGTCAAGTTGGCTAAGTGTTTCCTATTAACTTAACCCTCCTCACTTATAATGTTGGATTGGTTAAGTGTTTCCTATTAACTTAACCCTAGCCATCCATCTTGTTATATTGTTCAAGTGTTCCTTATTAACTTAACACTAGTCATTCATGTTATATTGGTTTAGGTGTTCCTATTAACTTAACCCTACTCATTTTCTTAGCATGTCTTGTTCATTAGCATTAATTGATTTATTAATGCACCAACCTCTCACATTAGATATGTGTTGTTGTGGTTACTAGATGTGTCGGGCAGTTCCGGGCAGTTTTACACCACAACTCAATCTAACCTCAGGTTTTTCTTGGGCATGATGCACTAACCTCTCACATTAGATAGGTGTTGTTGTGGTTACTGGATGTGTCGGGCGGTTCCATGCAGTTTTACACCACAACTCAATCTAACCTGGGGTTAGACACGTTCATCCCTTCCCTAATTTACTTGTTTACAGTACATGTCCAAGTCTAGATTTTATTTGCTAATCATCCCAAATTCACAAAACTAGTCATGTTCCAGTTCTCAAGTTATACCCCAACAAAATTGATTTCAAGTTATGCCCAATAAATTCAAATTCAAGTTATTACTCAAAATAGGTTACACCCAATTTTTCCAACTTTGCAATAATAGTCATGCCCCCAAAAATCACAATATACATATGCCCTGAGGTTTAGTACTATTCCACCGTACAAAATATTCTCCAAGAGCCCCCAATCATAATTCACAGTATAAACTATGCCAAATTATAGCCTTTAATTACAGTGCATGACAATTACCTAAAATCCCAATTTATGCGTGTTTACATTTAACAATTATCCCTATCTTACTATAGGTTTTCATGCCAAAGCCGTAAATCACTATACACAATAATCTCCTTCTTCCAAGTCATGAACTATCTTTTATAATATGCCCCAAATTTTAGGTCTCAAACCACATCATGTACTATGCCTTACATGTTTACAGTACAGTTTACGCCCCAAATCCCAAGTCATATGTCCAATATACTTTATGCCTCAAATCTCAAGTCCTGTGTTTGATACACTTTATGTTTTAAATACAACATGTGTTATGTCCTCAAATCCGTTACAAATCAGTTGTGCCCAATTATACATAATTTAATACTTTTCCCAATTTTAGCGCTAGTCATGTCCAAATCATATATTATGCCCAATTTTAGCGCTGGCCATGTTCAAATCATATATTATGCCCAATTTTATTTCCAACGTACGTTCATCTCTTATGAGATTTGGCTCAGGCTCGCAGTAGCATGGATATAAAACAAAAATGGAAGAAGGAAAGAAGAGACAAAGAGTGGACATAATATTATCAATGAGATAAATCCAATGGATATAGAAAGACAGATAGAAATAGGCATAATCTCATATTTAGATTTATTACAATGTCAGAATCACAATTAACTTTTATTTCTGGAAGTAACGTGAACTTACAAATTGCAGAACGGTCTTGAATTCTGGAATATGATTTCTGAAATTGAAAAGCTAACCCTTGATGTAGACTATTGATTCTCTAATTTAGATTTGATTCTTAGAAAATAGCTGTTGAAGTCATTGAATTAGCCTTTGAATCTCTACTTGAATTCTAACTTGATTCTACGAAGAACTTGAGCAGCATAACCCCATCTTTGATTTATTTTGATATGAATTAGGGTAGAGTATAGGCGTAATGAAGTTGTGTAGAGAAAATTGTAGCCTTATGGGTGTTTATATAGCATAGGGATCAACGAATCTGGTCAGAACGGGCGTCCAAATGCAGAAAAACGAACCAGTCCTCGGGTCTGGAAATGGGGGGAGGTCGACCCCATGGTCGACCTATGTGACCCAGGTCGACCCCCAGGTCGACTCCCTAGTCAACGTGGGTCCTAGCGGGAAATTCCCTCCAACCCGGGTGTGTGATTTGAATTTCGAATTTTAATCTGAGCTGTTTTATTTAAATCCCTAAAACTTCTGAAGGTCATAACTTCTTCATACGGAGTCCGATTTACGCAAACTCGGACTCTATCTCAAGAAGAATTCCGAGATAAACGCAATGGCGTAACTCGTTTCCCTTAATTCTCACTCTAAAAATTAAGTATTCTTTAATTCGTTCTTTTAATAGACACAGAAAATTCAGGGTGTTACAATATTCTTTGATTTTGTAATATAAAGTTGACAAATGTTAGATCCTTCTACAACGATCATGTGAGAATGATACCAATCTAATTTTAAATATTCATTTTTACATTTAATAAGCCCTTTTGCATATCGGATTTTCCCCACTACAACTTTTTATACCTTTACCGCTATAGTGCCACTAGGCGCTTTAACTACACAGCCCAGTGGTAAATATGCCTCATATATTTGTACATCTTATCACCCCAAGATGAATAGTCGATCTAAAATGATGACACTTTATTAACACTTCATCTCACAATCCATCAATATTAGGAACAAACAGTCTCACATCCTTATGAAGCTAACCATCTCAATCAGTTTTTGTATTGCTTCACATCTTCATATTTGGTTGCTTCTTCTATCCTTGCCATAATCTTCGCTAGCTTAGCATCTCTCTTATAACTAATTTCAATCCTTTCTACAGGAGTGTTATGATTGATGTTACACCATAATCACTCCAGCTCTGTTATCGACATGGTCGATAAGGACATTGTTATCATCAAGGCTTGTCTTTTTCCTAAATCCATAAAAAGTAGGGAGTAAATATATTATTGCTTATTGATATCTTAAAGAATGAAGAACTGAAGTTCATCATTGGCCACTTGTCGCTTAAATGTATAGCTTGCTTCTTGTCGACATTGTCAGGAGTGAAAGAGCTTAATGTCACAAACTTACCACCAACCTAGACTTATCGACTTGGTCGATAAGAAAGCCACATCATCGATAAAGAGTGTTTAGAGCTTACCGCCTTCAACTAGTTAAAGATCATTATCAATTGATTGGATAAGGAAATGTGTCAACATGTTCGATGTAACTTACTTATAAGCCTCAAGAATAAAGCTCCTAAGCATATCACATATAATGAAGATAAGCTTTGCCGCATGGATAGCTGTTGCAATCATATCCAAGTCTTATCATCTCAAACCTTTTCGGTTTCATCAATAAGTCATAAAGAGCCATGTCAGAAAGATAGTTTGTCACTTGTTGCTCCGAAATGATTGAAAGCATTAAAAGAAAGAAGTATCAAGGCGACAAGAAATGAGTCTATCGACCAAGTTGATAAGTACAAGTAGGATATGACCAAGACGACACGCCTTCTCACCTCTTTAAATAGAGGAGGAAAGGCATCATTTAAGGGAATGGATCCCTAGACCTCTGCCCACTATGTGTCTTTTGTACTCAACCAATCCCAGCTAACCCTAAATTGATTTGGGAATAAATATATATTTTTCCTTATTGTATATCAACTACATTAAAGATGAATATGGAATAAAGTATTCTTAATTGCAGCATCTCATTTAACTATTCTGCTTTCATACCGCATCCTTAGGATTCAACCAACAGGATTGATAAGGTTTCATCAACTAAGTAGAGATGCACTTATCACCTACTCCAATTTTTATCACCGCCTCAAATTACGACCTTTAATCCTTCTCACCTAAGCCACGTAAACCTTGTTGACCCGCTCGATAAACCTATTGTAGATAACACTTCTCGATACATGTCGACCACGTCCATAAGGACTATTGACTACTTTGATAAGGTTACTTGAATCTCAAGAGCCACCTCTCAATCATCACCACCTAAATCAATAATCCCTTTTATATTTCTCTAACAAGTTTCCTAATATAAAATTAAGGCTACTGATTTATGTTTCCTTTTTCATAGGTCCCTCGTTGGCTACTTTGACAAAATTGCTGCAATTTCCAGGGCTTTTGATCTAATTCGATCTCTCTGTCTATACGTTGTCGATCTTTTCAGAAAGCTTTCTTCGCTACGGGGTGTTAATGAAATTAATTATTAACATTCTTGTCGACAAGCCTGCTTCACTTTGGGGTAATCACAAAATTTATTGTTAATAATTGACAAACTTGATGGCTCGAGCCCATAATGCGTCATAAAGTCAAATCCTGTTGTGGACTTCATATGCTTTCACTATAAAAACATTGCTCGTGATTTAACATGCTTTTTATTCAATCCATTGGCAATCACATTCTTTTTTCTTAGAGTCAAGAAATACCAAAGTCATAAGAGGCCAAGAACTCCAACCACTACTTCAGCCAAAGGTTGTGATTCTTCTTAGAGAAAAGCACTTCAAGGATTCATAATATGAAAACACCTCAAAACCTCTCTCCTAATAAATAGTGTTTCTATATTCTTAAAGAAAAAAAACCATCGCTCTCAATTGTAAATCATGAGTTGGGAAATTTTTTTCATGTGGTTTTAGTTGTCGACTAATATAGGCGATAACTTTTCCTTTCTATATCAAAATTGCTCCTAGTCCTACTACACACATCAGTGTACACCGTTGACTCTTCATTTCCACTTAGAATGATCGGTATATGTGCACTCATCAACATTTTCTTTAGAGTCACAAATGCACGCTCACACTTCGCATCCGATACAAATGCATAATTCTTCTTAATCAAGTTGATCATCAATAATGCTACCTTTGAGAAGTCCTTCATGTAGCTCTATATTATCTTGACAATCCTAGAAAACTCCCCACTTACATAGCATTGTTGGGTTGATTCCAATCTTGAATCGTTTCCACTTTGCAGGATCTGATGTTATCCTTTATCCTGACCTGCATGACTCAAGAACCTCGCTTTTTCCTTCTAGAAATAATATTTAAAAAGATTTGGCCTTTACTTGTGTTTTCTCAAAATCTCAAACTACAACCCTTAAGCACATCTTGGCTTTTCCTTATTTCCAAAATAGATCATAATATCATCCATAAACAAAAGCACGAACGTGTACATTAGTCTATGAAAAATCAATTTATCAAGTCCACATAGTATGGTGGAGCATCAATCGGTCCAAAAGGAATCTTCAACCACATACATAATCTTAATGGTACAAAAATGTGATAATAGAAACACTTTCTTTTGTCACTTTTAGTTGGTGAAATACCGTCGCTAAAATCCATTTGAGAAAATAACCTAGCTCAGTGAAGCTGATCAAACAAGACATGTTTATATGAAAGTATATACTTCTTCTTTCTTTTAACCTTATTTAGCTCATGATAATCTATAAATAACCTCAAAGAGAATCCATTTTAGTTTCAAGCAAAACATGTGCACCCCGTCTAAATGTGCTTTTTTGTGCTAACCCTTTCATTAATTAGTCATTCACTTGAACCTCACATTCTTTTTTCTCTCAAGGTACCATATGCCTCAAAGATGCAAATATAGGCCTGCTTCCCTTCACTAAGTCAATTTGAAACTCGATCTCCCTTTGTGGTGACAATCCTATCACTTCCTCGAAGGCGTCTGGATACACTCTAGCGATAGATATAGGTGACAACCCTTTATGTGGAAATTCAAGCGAATGCATAAAGCTAACCAACAACTTATCTTCGAGAATGTTGCCTATCGCTACCATTGTCCATTTCACATCCTTCGCATACTTCCCAAGCCAATCCATTCTCAAGAGAATTTCGAGCCTGCAAAAGTAATAACAAAGGAACCACACACAAGAAGGATCCACGAATTGATAATACTAGGTCATGGAAAACCATGTGAAGAAGAGTAGAGCCTCTAACATGGTTCATTATAATAGGGTTCAATATATTGCCTCTGTTTCTAATCTGATTAGTTCACTAGGTCACTTCAGATGAAAGAATGTGAAGCCCCGATACCAGACATAACAATAATTTAGTTAATGAATTATTATTTTATTTGTTTATTTTTTGGTTATCTAATTGTTTTCTCCCTAAAAACATCAAACACTAATAATCTCTTTGTTTGAGCTCCAGTCACAAAACTCCAAAAATGAAAATTGCTCAAAAAAACAATCATAAGCATAGTTGTTTAATTTTGTGGTTGAATTTCTATACGTTCTCAATTTTCCTTTTTAAAGCTTTATTAGTAGTTATTGTTAATTTTATGAGTTACTACACTATAGATGAAACAATATGAATATGTTTCCCATAAAAGACTTGTAATGACATGATTTTGTAGTTAGATCTAGGATTTTACTTCCTATTTGGAATTGGAAAGAGAATTCAGGGCTTCATTCAGAGTTCATGTATATCTAACAAAACATGCAATAAATCTTGTTGATATCAAGCATATAGACAATGAGATGCAGACGGATTACATGTTTAGGTTAAATGCAACATCTGCAGCTATAAAATACCTAATCTGAATTTAGTCCATAAGGATACTATGGAAAAAGGTAGGAAAATATCCGACTTTGATACAAAGAAGTGCGATTTAAGTGGATCTTAAAAGAAGGGTGACAATTGGATCTAGGTAAAAAAAGCAAAGATAGAGAGGATGAAAGATACTGAGCTTGCTAAAAATGGATCTTTAAAGAAGAATAATGGTTCAGCTGTTGGAAAAGAATGGTGATGCGAAAGTCAAGAGGTAGCTTGAAGGCCGGAATATAAGTAATACTTCTAAAGAAACACTTTATGAATAGATTGTCATAGGCAAATTCCAATCGATCAATTTTCAGTAACTACCAAATAATGTAAAGGCAAATTGTTATGTTTGATGTAATTAGAACTCGGTATCATCATGGATGGAAAACAAGATGGAGTCTTACTCAAAAATATGTGAGAAATTTGAAAGCAAAAATGAAAATCACATAAATGTAGCAATCATGATTGCAAAATGTAGACAAAAAATTGATCAAAAATATTGTATAAAATACTCAATCACTGTTTTTTTAGCTTTGACCATATTAACTTGAAGTTGTGGTTTATTTAGCCCAAATGGCAAGTCGTTTGACGTTTTAGGTTGAGTTTTTAAAGGTCAATGCTTCAAACCCTCATGACATCATATTCTAAACTTTAATACACTATCACTCACACTCTAAAAGAATTATTTGGCCATGTTTTGATTTTTATGGACTTGATCGCTTCCTAAATTTTTGGCTGCAGCATTTTATTTCAATAATCATATATTTTGATCGTATCATTTACTTTTGGAGTAAAAGTAAATTCTAGAGTTTATTGTTATGCAAGGAAAATATACGGTCTTACTATATGTATTGAATATAAGAAGATGATAAAAAGAGTACTAACGTGGGATTATGCACAATCTATAGTGTTTTCTTTATTTTATGTAATTTAGTCTTCGTTGACACTCATCTTCTTATGGTTCCTTTTATAGTTGATATCCAAGACTGTTAATTTCCTTACGATCTATTTCCACCTCTAACATGATTTTAAATTATACTAAGCTAAGAATAGACTCCCCACTATGCATAATACATAAATTTATGAATAAATTTGCATACCTTTCCATGAAGGGAGCATGGTTATGCTACCAAAACTTAACACTTAGGTGGCCCTTAGTATCTTCTATATTAAGAAAACAATTCTCTTATGAAAATGCGTAATCCTCGCTTCTAATCTTGTTATTGATGCTAGAGAAGGGTAATGTGAATTATCTCTTTGGTCTTTTCTAAGCTCAACTTAGCTAAATCGGGCGTTTGCATTTTTCTTCCTTCAAATGATACCTCGCATAGGATTCAATGATATGGGAGAAAGATCTAACGACCGAAAAGAATATTTCAATTATGTCCATAACTTAAAATTCTTTGTAATATGTTTGAAGTTTGAACCAGAAACAATACTAGTAGCAATCTAAAAGAAACTTCTTAAACTAAGGATTTTTGCATTACTAAATGAAAATCAGATAAAATATCCCTTTTTGAGAGACCTAAAACTATAACTAATCTTTTATGAAACACTCGGAATTAGGCATGTCAACTAGGAGAATCAGTCTTGATATCTTAAAATTCAAACCCGATCTGAGCATAATGATCAAAATCCATGTCTAGCATGAACCGATTAAATATTCCAAGCCCAAGACTCATTCGTGACGCATGGGATAATTTTTTTGGGTAATGTGCGTATATCTAACTTATAATTTCATATTATAAAATTGTCATTTAAACACATGATTTTTGCAAAATCTATACAAAAATAATGTTAATGTACAAATTGAGTAGTGATAAAGCTATGTTGACAACAAAAATATGCAAAGACATCTACAGACAAATAAATGAAATATTAAACAAATAACATACTTATGTTTTCACACTACGTAAAATTCATAATCATTCAGGCCCAGACCGAACTCAACTATGATCGAAAGGGACTAGGCCTTGATAATGATTGGGTCAAGACTACTTAGTTAGAGCTGAACAGGTAACAATTAAAGTCTTTTCGGACCAAGATCAAACCAAAAGTAATCATTGATAGACTTTTTCAGAATTAACTTAAAAGGTTTTTTCCCTATATAAAAATAAATATTCAAAAGTTATAGATTGACTAAGATCGTTATTAAGTTTCAAAATATACAAAAAAATCCGTGTAAAAAAAAGTAATTAAATTAGGTTTTTTTTTCAAAATCATTAAAAAAAAAAGAATACAATGTAAAAAGCTTCAAATTTCAAAACTTATTTCAATTTATATTTCATATTTTAATTAAAATTTTTTTAAAAAAATGCCGATAGATAATAAAAAATGAAAACGGTATGCTTTAGGAAATTTTGCACAAATATATACAATTATTCAAAATATTGCTGATATATAAGCAATTATAGCTAATAATTGCATAACTTTATGCAATTATTCGATGAATATTTCAAAATTTATTTAAAATTACACTCAATGTCATATTTATTGCAAAGAAAAAAAGCAAGAAAACGTTGATGGAAAATGAAAATAGGACAAAAGAAACCACTTTTAGTGGAAAACTATAGCTCACAAAACAAATGCAAACATTCATGCGGGTTTTTTATTTCTGCAAATATTGGCTTAGTGAGTGAATATATGTTGATATATCTGCAATTATTAAGTGAACATATATCTATACATGTGCAATATTTCTCGTTAAATGTAGGCATATACACTTTCACTTTGTTTTTATCTAATTGTTTAGTTTTAATAATTTTAGGAATTTTTTAAAGTAATGAAACAATAATACACAAGATAAATTCGATATAGTAAGTTAGTTATAGAGATTCCTTTAGTAGTTGGACAAGAATCTCCTTTACATTAATTTTGATTTTAGTGGTGTGTGCTTAATATTCACTATTCAAAACTTAAAAAAAAAAAAAAAAAAAAAAAAAAAAAAAAAAAATCCATAATTAAATGGTTGAATCAGTTTCCCAGCGCCTTAAGGCAGCACTAACCCATGGTACCTACTTCATTCGGTGTCTTAAGGCACCACAACTTCCATTTGTTCGTTGATCGTGGTGTCCTTAGTTGAGACGTCGGGACCCTTTCTATGACTCAAAATTTAAATAGTGTCAGATTTATTTTGTGATTTGAGTTTTGTGTTTTTAACATTAATTTTGAAAGATGCAAAAATTTAAAGGGTAACAGAGGTGACGGACTAAAGACAGAGGGGATAATGGAGGATGGTGGATGGATGAATTTGACGTCGTTCTTCCGTTGTTTCTTAAAATAAAATAAAATAAAAAATTTGTTTTTTGCTTCGTGTTTACTTCGTTTTGTAAAATGATCGTTTTATACGATACGTGCGCGTAGTTCGTACTTTACGTTTGAAAATCGAAAATTAGAAAATAGAAAGAGAACTCACCCTTATGTTTTATTTCTAGAAAGAGCATAGGTGATTGAGGAACAATTGAAATGCTAGTCTAACTTTTGCTACCGGGTTCCTGTGGCTTGCTAACATGCATTGCACTCTACAATGAGTCAATAATCCGCGCAATTTGCTTAATTTCATTCATTGGTTGTGGGGACGTAGCTTGAGCAAAATTGCAATGCACTCATACACTTGTCCCCTAATGTTAATTAAGTGGTGATCAGTGGCCAAAGAAAAAGCATGACGGTTAAGATAACACTTTTATGTATTTTTATTTTTATTAATAGTCTTCTTGAAGCGCAAACTTTTACACATATTTTTCCCATTTATGTCATTATAAATCACTTATAAATAACATCTGATTGTTAATTAAACATTTTTACAAATATTAATAAATCTTAAATATTACTCAAATTTTTACAAACAAACGTTCTTTACAACATCTTCTTCTTCATGAACAATACAAGTAAAAGTTAAAATTAATTAAAAAAAAAAGTAGATTATTACAATTTAAAATTAAAAAAATCAAACTATTCACACATGATATCAACAAGAAAATATAACTAAATATTCATATAAATCAATTTTATTTGAATACGTTAAACCCATATGGTTTTAAAAAACATAACTCAAGCATGTGTTATTATCCCTTTTGGCGTTACATTCATAGATAAGAATTAGTGTTGTAAATTTTATACGAATGTCCGACGTCTGTTCGTATCCGTGACCGTTCATTCGAATCCGTCCGATTTTCATTTAGGTTACGAATTAGGACAGCCAAATTTGTATGAGAAAAAATCACGTCCGGTCCAGACTTGTCCGAATTTCTTGTAATTCAGCGTATAGTTGAGATAAAATCTAGCAAAATGTACAAAATGTGATATAAATAGTCATGTCCGATTGTGTTCGTGTCCGAAAAATATATGTATGTGTCCGATCGATTTTATTTAGAACAACGAAAATTGTCCAAAAAAAAAATTGGTTCGATCCATGTTCAATTCGATTTTTTTAGGATAGAAACTGAACATACCTTCGTTTGGTCCGGTCCGATTTACACACCTAATAATAACCCAACTTACTTAATACTCAACAACAATCTATGGGCACTGCTGTCCTTTTCGATTTATGTAAGATATTTAGATCACATGGGCATCGGTCTTCTTGAGTTGTGTAACAAGTCAAAGTAATAAACTGAATTATTTTACTCCTGAAATTGAGGTAAACTAATCCAAAAACGCCAGAATGCTCTAGAACTGCTGATTTATTCCTTAACTACCGTAATATTTTTGTTAGCACAACGACGTGTAGTAGCCAGCTGTTTGATTACATACTTTTAAAACAAAAGAAATTTGATTTAGTTTTTAATTAAATTTACGTAAACATCATATTTCGAGCAAAATTTTGGACTTGGTATCCGAATGTGAAATTTTGGACTTATATCATGATTTAATTATATTTGGAAATGATAACGGTACAAGAATACACGGTCATTTCAACGATTCAAAGCCGTTCGCGGCTGTTATCCGCGAAGCTAGGATGAGTTGAACTCGACCCATCTTAATAACTGGTGGATGAGTCTAGGTCTTAGCCTCAAATGATGCCAAACTTTTTCAAGTTGTCTCTTGATTAGAAAACAGTTCAACTTATATTGTTTACGTTGTGCTTTATTTTGTGCAAGGAATATCATGTGCTTTAAAAGTAGTTGAAATTGCTCATAAACAATTTATTTCAATTTTGATGTTTGAGAACTTTTAACAATGTGCATGTTAAAGTAAATAATTAAAAAAAAAATCTAAAATCTAAAATATGAGGCGGTATTTGGTTTATTTCATACTTTTATATTTTAAGTTTTCAACGTTGGTACAGAAATTGAGAAGAGCAGAAGAATAAGGTTGAATGACAAATGAAGTAGAGGACAAAGATGTTGAAAGGATGATTGAAGAATGAACCGTCGCTCGTCTGTTTACTATTTTTTAGAACACAAAAAATAAAAATAAATGTATTTCCTATTTTGTGTGTTAGATTCAGTTTCTAACATGATCGTTTTTTCACATATACATAAAACGTCTGCACTTTTGTTGGAAAGAAAATCTAAAACTAAAAGAGTAAGCGGAACGCGTCGTAAATGCTTGTTGCTTGTGAGTTACAAAGTAACGTGACAATATTGATCATATATTTTACTTAAAATCAAATTACATAAATAATTGCTACTTGTATATCACTATTTAAAAGTGCTTAGAAGTTACTATTCAAGACTACTTTCCAAGTAGTTCCAAGACTTAGTTGTCCTCAAATTAGCCCGTCACCTGAACGTAATTTACCATGGATCATTTCTATGAATACATCTTCAAAATAGAAAGCTGTCACGTGCGTTTACTGGTTCATGCGTAAAGAGTCCAACTAACCAACTGTACTGGTTCACCTTCTGGTTTTTTTCTTCTACAAGTAAACTACTGGTTTTCTATGTTTGAGAACCCCGAATTATCACAAAACGAATTGGCAATGTAAAGGGTGAACTCATTATAGTTATACAGGATTCATTTTACAAATTCCCCAATGTGGGACTTGTCTCAACAATATATCCTTGCAGTTTCCACCATATTAAATGCTCATAATGATATGCGTTCTTAGTCTTCGTAGTCTATATAATATGGCTTGCATATGTCAACAACATGCTCCAGGAGCATATGTTAAAGATTACAGAAACTCAAAAGTGATCCCTTTGTACATTATCAACGGCTGTATAGTTCTCCTGTAAATGTAATCCTTGATTGGAAAATCAGAACACCTGTTAAAAATGAATAATGCGGATGTTACTTAAAGCACATTTGTTTTTGAAAAACTAGCTTATCTAATAAAACACAATAATGTGAGAATGACAAATACTAATTGCGTACATGCTTTCACTCTAAGTTCAAAACAACTAAAATAACTAAATAAGTCATATAGATTATAAAGCTTCTTAACTATCTACTATATGGCTCCATTCAGAAGTAACTAGCAGAACATAAAATCTCCCTGAAGATTAAATGGACTTACTCAACATTAACATAAAAGGGTTTACATTTTTACAACAAAATTAAATATACAAAACTTACAGAATCAATGATTAAATGGGTAAACCAGAACCAGTTCCCTAGGGCTTCACGACCCGCGTTCAAGCGACGACCGCAATGTCCTTGGCCAGGGCGTGGGAGCCCTTAGCATCATGCTACCTGGTCCTCTTGGCGTGCAAATATGCATGCACACTCTACAATGAGTCAATATATAATGCCTGCAATATGCTTCATT
This sequence comes from Allium sativum, assembly GCA_030737875.1. NCBI lineage: Eukaryota > Viridiplantae > Streptophyta > Magnoliopsida > Asparagales > Amaryllidaceae > Allium > Allium sativum. The sequence goes on from CM060922.1 coordinate 965,455,188, forward strand.
TAATTTTGCTACCTGGTCCTCTTGGCATGCATACATGCATACTCTACAATGAATCAGTAATGCCCACAGTATGCTTCATTTAATTTGTTGGTTGGCTGTGGCCTGTGGGGGTATTACTTAAGCAAATTGTATCCAGATATTAATTAAGTGATGAGCAGTAGCCAAAAGGAGGAGCACAATGGTTAAGATGAACCTTTCATATATATGTAATATAATGTAATATGATATAGTTAGTAAACCTTGTCGGTTGCTGACTTAATAGTCCTCAACAATTCTGTCAACATATTTGGATTACATGGGCGTCTATAGAGTAAACATATTGAAAATATATACTAAATTAACATGTACCAATCCTTTTGAGTTGTGTAACAAGTCATAGTAATGGAAGCCATATGATTCTGGAAATGACAAAATCAAATTAGACCAAATCTGCTCTAGAAATTGAGGTACGTACACTGGTTGTTTTCAATTTGAAACCCAGTAAACTTAATTGAAAGATCTGGTGCTCTAGTGTTGCTGATTTAGTCCTCGACTTCACTAAGACCATAACCAACAATCCGTTCTGTTCACTTTTTCTCTTTCATCCAAACAAGCCACCAAGCAACCACCAATACAAAACTAGCCACAACCAAACACAAACCACTTAAAAAATATATTATATAATACAAACAACATAAAACAGCAAACACCCATTTCATCCAATATTACCGCTGTTCACAACAGCAAACAACATTTGCATGGTTTTTTATTATTAAAAGTTTATAACGGCGAAGTGTTTGCCGTTATAAGTTTATAACGGCAAACACTTCGCCGTTATAACCAGTAGCCTCTGTTCACTCAACCGAACACGAACGGGTTCCAAACTAGCCACGAAGAAGTAAACAAGTCATACCTGGTTGCTCCGTGGCTTGTTTAGTCACTGAACAAGCCATTGTTGGTTGTGCTCTAATGATCACTTCACATTCACGATACGTTGCAGAAAAAGAAAATTAGAAGTACTATTTCCACTAGTACAACTGTAATTAATGGTAACCAACTGACCGTACAATTAAATAATTTCGAATGAAAAAAAAATTAGTTTAGTTGTTCATTAATTTAGTTAACACTTTTGCTACGAGGCCCGAAACAATAGAGGCCCGAACAGTGCGGGAATGCTTTGACACGCACGATTCATTTGCATCCCTAAGTTACGTGCATCAGATCCTTTTTGTCATTTTCTCGCTTATGATTTTTCGTGCCCTGTAGCATTACTTTTTAGTTAAACATCAAACTACAGTATTTCGAAAAAAGAAATGAATTTGGGATTTGAATTAGAAATTAATTTTTATTTTAATCTTTCATAATAGTTGGAATGCTTTTGATGTCACCATTATTTTTTGTAAAGGTGAACTATCAAAAATTATATATATATGGCGTTCCGTTACACCTTTTATTTTGTATGTGAACTCTCCACCTTAATTTCCCCACTCATTCTTCCTCTTCTCATTTCAATATTATTTCTTAGTGGAAAAAGAGAAAATGAGTGGGGAAATCGATGGTGAAGATTAGGGGGGAGAGTTCACGTACAAAATAAGAAATTAATTTTATTGTCGGCATGAGCTGCCAAAAAATGAATCTTTATAGATAGTATCAAATATTAATATGACTTAAACATAGGATTTAATAATTAAACATCTACTATAAATTTCAGACGTTCATCTATAAGCATTGTCAAATCTTAATATCGTGTAAAAGCGGGACGTACGTGCAGCGTAGAAGTTCAAGCAAATATTCGTGCGAGTAAACTTAGAAATAAATCCAAAATAAAAAAAATCTAGATATTGTAACTTAAAAATATAATTCAATCTAACTAAACATGATTTCATCGTAAAAATATCTAAATGTTTATGCAAATTATTTTATGTTGAGTATGTTAAACAAGCATAATTTATAGTAAAACGATTCATGCACGGCACAATTGATAATTAGACTAACTCTCAAAAGTTATATATATATATATATATATATATATATATAAATGTTTATGCAAATTATTTTATGTTGAGTATGTTAAACAAGCATAATTTATAGTAAAACGATTCATGCACGGCACAATTGATATCATCATGTGAGAAGCTCAAATAGAAATAATAGCATATTAGGTACCGTGTTAATATGATAATTAGACTAACTCTCAAAAATTTATGAAAGCAGGGTCAGCCTAAGGCCCGTGCAAACCGGGCGACAGCCCAGAGCCTGATTAGCTGGAAGGCCCAATCGTACCAATTATATTCATATATAATTCTCGTACAGGATGATACACGAAATTGTAAGAATGCTTTACAAAGTTGTAAGTACTTTGGGCGGAAGAAGGTTTGAAATATGAGTCAAGCGTGCATGGTTCAATTCCTAAAAGCATCAATTTTTTAAAATGCTTCAGTTTTTTGCTGGCCTTACTCCCTTTTATCAGCCTTTCTCCCTTGCTACAGCTCAGGGCCAAAATCTTAGCTAGACCGCGTCTGCATGAAAGCACCAATCCAGACATAGATAAAAGCAGAAAAGTAAAAACAACAAAAAGACATATATTTTACCGCGATTTATCATACTTTCGGTCTATATCCACTTCAATCAATTTTTATTATGTGTAATGGCAGAGTCTCAAGCAAGATTTGAATCTTGATCTCTTCTTTTATTATGTGTAATAAGATATTTATGGAAGAATTGGTTAGGTGTCAAGCCAAAAGCTTGGTAGAACCGGAGTCCAAGAGAAGAGTCGGAGTTACTATTAAAGTATATTAAGTTTCTTATAAATCACTATTTATGTGAGATTATTGTAATGAAATGAAAAACTGAAAATGCTTGTATTATTTGATAAGAGAATGAATATTACAGAAGTGTAAACCGTGTATATATAGACACGAATACAAGAATTATAAAAGTAACGATTGGGCTTTAGCCCAAGCCCATATACAAATGATAAGTACTGATATAAACCGTGTAGCTTTCAGTTGTATATTTTATATCTCCCCGCAAATGAAAGCTAGGGTTTTTCATGTCTCTGCCGCTATGAAATAGAGAGATAAAACTGAGAGGAACTTCAAAACAGAATCTGAATCAGCCTCGATTCAACTGAAACGACGTGCGACAGCGAGGATTTAGGTCTCTGAGGAACTGATTTTGCTCTGTATGGGAGGCATCTGCTTCAAGTTGTTCTCAAATCATGGTGCGTGAAGTGCTGAGCTGCTAGCAAGCTTGAACTCTTCAGTAGTCAAATTAGCAGTGTGCTTCGGCCTCCATTCAGGTCTTCTGGGTATTAAAGGTTTCAGATCTGAACTTGTATGCTTTGCTTCATCTCCAAGGTTTGGTCTTTCTGTTACTTTGAGTTCAGATCTAAGTCTGGTAAAGTTTTTGCTTGATAGTGGCTTTGTAAGTATGTCTGCTATCTGATAATTAGCTGGAACATGATTTATTTGTAGTTTGCCCTTGATAACTTGTTCCCGAACGAAATATAGGTCAATTTCCATGTGTTTGGTCCTTGAATGCAATATAGGGTTAGATGATAGTGATACAGCACTTAAATTATCACACCATAGTGATGGCGACCTTTGAATTGATACTTTGAGTTCACTAAGAAGTGACTGTACCCACATAATTTCAGCAGTAGCGTTTGCGATGCTTCTGAACTCAGATTCAGTGCTAGACCTAGAGATAGTAGGTTGTTTCTTGGCACACCAGGATATAGGATTATTTCCCAAATAGATACAATAACCTGATGTTGATCTTCTGTCATCAGGGTCAGTTGCCCAATCTGCATCACTATATCCAGTAATGTTGAGTTGCTTGCTTTGTGTAAAATGTAACCCATAATTTGCAGTTCCCTTTAGGTATCTTAGTACTCTCTTCATAGCCTTCCAGTGGTCTTCTTTTGGTTCCTGCATAAATTGTGAGAGTTTGTTAACACAGTAAGTTATTTCAGGTCTAGTGATGGTAGCATATTGTAATGCTCCAACTAGACTTCTGTATTGTCTGATATTGACTATGTTTTCTCCCCTGTGTTTGGATAATTGCTGACTTGTAATCATGGGTGTAGGTAAAGCATTGACAGCCTCCATATTTGCTCTTGTAAGAATATCATTGATATACTTCTTTTGGTTTAGAAATAACTCTGATTTGGATGTCTTTATTACTTCTATCCCAAGAAAGTAGTTGAGTTCCCCCAAGTCTTTAATTGAAAACTGTTTGTCCAGAATTTGAATGAGCCTTCTGATTTCATCTTCACTGTTTCCTGTAATGATTAAATCATCTACATATATCAAAATAAAAATAGTTATATTGCCAATAAATTTGACAAACAGTGAATGATCTGATTTAGTAGATTTAAACTTTAGATTTGTTAAGAAAAGTTTCAATTTATCAAACCAGACTCTAGGAGCTTGCTTGAGCCCATAGATAGCCTTATTCAGTTTACAAACAAGCTCTTTATTTTTCTGATATCCTTGAGGTTGACTCATATACACTTCTTCCTTTAGATCACTGTTCAGGAATGCATTGTTGACATCCAACTGTTGTATTTTCCAGTTGTTGTGTAGAGCTATAGTGAGAATTATTCTTATGGTTGTTGGTTTGACAACTGGGGAGAATGTTTCTTCAAAATCAAAACCATATTGTTGTGTGAAACCCCTTGCTACAAGTCTGGCCTTGTGTCTGTGTATGGATCCATCAGCATTCTTTTTTAATCTGTATGTCCACTTGCTGTCGATTATATTCTTGTTTGTAGGAGCTTTGACAAGTGTCCATGTTTTATTCTTTATTAATGCCTGATACTCATCATCCATAGCTTGTTTCCAGTTTTGATTGCTAATAGCTTGACTGTAATTTACTGGTTCATTAAAATCACTTATGACATTATAGACTTTTGGCTTGAAGATACCCCTTTTTGATCCAGTAATCATTGGATGACCTGTTTGAGCTTGCTCACTTTGTTGTTCATGAGTTTCAATGTTATCATTCCCTGTATTTGATTGATTACTTCTAACTTCTGAACTTGAGTCCTGCTGCAGGTGTTCATGTTGTTGATTGGTACTTGGTTGATTGGAAGGCTCAGGTGACTCACTGCTTGTTGATGATGTGGGCTGTTGAGATGACTCTGAGCTACCATCACCAGTATTTTTGGTAAAGTTATCAGAGTAAAGAGGTATTCCTGGTATTGATTTTCTTGGATTGTATATTTTTTGTGTAGTAGCAATGTCTTTATTGTTGAAAGGAAATACCTTTTCATTAAACACAACATGCCTGCTAATGTAGACCCTACCTTTGTCATCAAGACATTTATACCCTTTCTGATCACTGGCATACCCTATAAAGGTACATGCTGAGGATCTAAAATTTAACTTGTGAGCATTATATGGCCTTAGATATGGGTAGCATAGACAGCCAAAAACTTTGAGTCTATCATAATCAGGCTTGACATTATACAGAGTTTCTAGAGGACATTTATTATTCAAAGTCTTAGTAGGCAGTCTATTTATTAAGTATACAGAAGTGTTAAAAGCATCAGGCCAGAATTTCATAGTTAAATTACTCTGAGCTAATAAAGTAAGACCACATTCCACAATGTGTCTGTGTTTTCTCTCGACTAAACCATTTTGCTCAGATGTGTATGGGCAACTTAATCTATGAATTATACCTTTCTTTTGAAAAAATTCACTTAGAGGTTTAAATTCTGTACATCCATCAGTCTGCAAAATCTTTAGATTCTCACCTGTCTGTTTCTCAGCTTGATTAATGAAATGAATAACAACTTTGCTGGTTTCAGACTTTGACTTTAGAAAATATATCCATGTATATCTGGAATATGAATCAACAAAAGAAATGTAATAATTGAAACCATAGTCAGAATTTGTTGAGGCAGGACCCCATAGGTCTGCAGCAACAAGCTCAAGAGGTTTAGAATAGTTAGTTAAAGAATTTGTGAAAGGTAGCTTGTGACTTTTGCCCATTTGACAAAAGGTACATACATAAGGCATAGGAACATTATTATATGAAATATTATTGGCAGTTAAAACTTTCTTGACAACATTCACATTAGCATGGCCAAGTTTAATATGCCATAGATCAAATACACTGATCTTATCATTAATTTCTGATAAGTAGCAACTGCTTTTCTCTTGATCATTGTTTGTAGAATTCACAACACTGAATTTGTACAGTCCATTGCAAGTTTTACCCTGTAAAATAATTTCATCAGTCAGTAAGTCTTTAACCAAACAATGATATGGATGAAACTCAAAGTACACATTATTGTCTTTAGCAAACTGTGATACACTGAGTAAATTCTTTTTTATATGAGGAACCATAAGTAAATTATTGAGGTATAGTTGCTTTTTACCTTTTATGCTGCCAAAGCCAATATGTGTAATGTTTACACTGTCACCATTACCCATGAGTAAAGAATTTTTACCTTTGTACTCCCTTTGTCCTAGATTGAGATTATTGAGATTATTTGTGATATGATTAGTAGCACCTGAGTCTGGATACCAATTGTCATCACCAATATCATCAGTTTGACTATTTCTTGATACATTGCTTTGACTTTCAGTTTCAACATTGGCTAGATTTGCTGTAGGATTTGGTTTTCTTTGACTATTTTGTGTCTGGCCAGCAACATAATTGTTGTTAAATCTGAAATAACACTTTACGGCAGTATGACCTATTTTTTCACAAATTTGACATTTTGGTCTATTGTTATTGTTGTTCCATCTTCCTCTGCCTCTACCTCTGTTTGATGAACCTCCTCTTTGATTAAAAGAATCTCCTCTGTTTTGATTCTTGTTTCTGGTTTCAGCAACATTAGCAGATAGCTCATTTAGTTGTGACCTCTTTGTTTCAATTCTTGCTTCATGAACAAGAAGAATGGTGTGTACATCCTCCATAGAACTAGTCACCTTCTGAGATGTGATAACAGCCACAACAGCCTCATATTCATCACCCAATCCATTTAAAACTGATAAAATGTGCTCAGAGTCATTGATCTTTTGACCTGCTGCCTCAAGATGATCACAAATGCCTTTAACCTTTGTTAGATACTCTCTCATGGACATGTTATCCTTTCTGGCAGTCTGTAGTTGGTTTCTATAAAACATTATCTTGGCTGATGATTGTGTATTAAAAGACTTTTCTATGGTTGTCCAAATATCATTGGCTGTTTTGCATCCAATCGCTTGAGATAAAATCTTTTCACTTATAGATGACAGTAACCAAGCACAAATCAATCTATCCTGTCTATGATATTTAACATACTCATCATTGCTAACCACCCTATTATCAGCATCAGTTATGAACTTAGGTGGAATAGCTGTAGTGTAACAACCCGTATTTTCAATAACCTGTTATAACGTAAATCGAGGCAGAATTTAATTTAAAAATCTGAATCTAGGGAAACGGGCTATGCCATTGCGTTCGTCTCGGAAAAATACGCGAAATAGAGTCCGAGTTTTCGAAAATCGGAGTCCGTATGACCCGATTAAGGCCCAACGAAGTTTTCAGAAAAAATCAAAGTAAAAACAGATTTCAAATTCAAGTTTGAATTTGAAAATTAGGTCAGAGTGGGCCAGGCGGGAAAATTCCCGCCAGAGCACCCAAGTCGACAGCCCTGTCGACTTGGGAGTCGACTTGGTTGACCCAAGTCGACAGCCCTGTCAACTTGGCTGTCGACTTGGCTCAGCCGGGCAGTTTTGCCTGGTGCACCATTTTGGAGTTGTGTTGAGTTTGGGGGCCATATTCGGTTTTGAGGGCTGAGATTGGAACTAGGGTTTAATCCTAAGGTTAGAACTAATCCTAATCTCTATAAATAAGACCCTAACCTAAGCCTAAATCAACATTATTCACTCATACAACTAAACTATGGCAAAATCATTCCTCTCATGGCCTCCACTCTCGTCATAAAATTCCTAAGTTATTTCTATGAGAGATTTTCCATGCATACAAGTGTTTTCAAGCTTGTATGAGTGTTATTAGCTTGCATTCAAGTCAAGTTTCCATATTTACATCATAAAGCAAGGGTTTTGATCATTTTTGCTCAAGGGTTTTTCTATTGGAGCTTGCATTTTGGGTTTATTTGATTGCATAAGGGCTTTGTCTCAATCTTATATTTGCTTATACTCATTTGAGTCTTCATAAGCATTGTAAGCCCTTTTCTACTTTCATATTTAAACTCTAAAGTTAATGAATGATGCAAGTTGTGTTTGATCATTATGATATGCAAGTTTATCATGTTATGTTATGCAAGTTTGCAATGTTATGATGTTATGTTATGCAAGTTTGATATGCAAGTTTGATATGCAAGTTATGTTATGCAAGTTTGGGTTGATCATTTTGCTCATGTTATCATGTTATGCAAGCTTATCTTGGGTTTATGAGCCTAAAGCTTCAAGCTTTATGCTAAAGGTTGCATTTTGGCAACATGTAAGTTATCATATCTCTTATGATAACTTGCATGTGAGGCTAAATGCGAACTTATGGCCATTTCTACATGTCATTTATCACCATGTATCACCAATATGCTAAGTTTGGTTTTATGCATGCTTTTGAGGCCTAAAATGTAATATGCAAGTATATGAACATATGTACATTTCATATGCCACCATGTTAAACTTGTGGCTTCAACACCTTTATGTCATGATTATGCCAAGTTCCCTCTTTCTATCCTTTATGCGCTATTGCGATATGTAAGCGATGGGATTGCGTTTGGGGTTGGGTAAACTTAAAAGACATAAAAACATAAGATTGGGAATTTACCTATTAAGTTAGGTCTACCCATTGGGAATTTACCTATTAAGTTAGGTCTACCCAAATTCTTGAAAACTTGTAACATGTTTTGGAAACATGATGGACATGACACTTGGAAAATATAAGTGTGACCAACTCGAGGTTGGGTTGAGTTTGTAGCGTAAACCTACCCGGAACCGACCGGCTTAACTAGTTGCTACAAACAATAGGACCCAATGTGAGAAGTTGGTCATGTTGTACCTTGAACCCGAGGTTAGACCAAGTTGTGGTGTAAAGCTACCCGGACCCGCCCGGCTTAACTAGTAACCGCAACAAAGTCTAATGTGAGAGGTTAAGGCACATTAATTAATTAATGCCTCATGATTAGGGTTTAAGTCATGGTCCACTTAATACTTAATCAATGCGGGCTTGGTAGATTAATCAGGGTTAAGTCGTGAACTCATCGTTACACTTAACCAAGTTAATCCATGATTAGCAAGAGGGTTAAACCGTACTTAACCCACTAGAAAATCCTAGCAATGGGGGTCCACTCCAGCAGTAATCCCAAGTTTGTATCATTAAGACCCTAGGGACTAGGCTAGGGAGGGAGCACGATTACTGGACTTGAGGTAAGTGACCAAAAACGACGGCAGGGTGGTACGCCGGTGTAGTTCCGGACGGACTATGGTCGTGCACATAGTCCGTAGCCGGAGAAAACATGCACGGGTACCAGTAGATCGAGACTGTGCACTTATGTTTATGGTGTCCAGGGGTTTACACCCTAGGGCTTGATACACCCGAAGGGTGGACCCGGCACAGTCTGACTACAATTATGTTTGGGCCGTATTGACACCAACACGTGACGAGTTAGGCTTAGGGAGCCGATCGATTAGACCGTTTGGTTGGACCTCGTATTAGGGTCACTTCATGTTATTGGACCTCGTATTAGGGTCACTTCATGTTATTGGGCCAAAGCTTGGGCCAAGGGATCAATACTTGTTTATTCAAGTCATGTTAGTTTGCTAGTACACCTGTGGTGCAAAACCTTAATCCTGATTATGCGATGACAACTTTATCTACCTTGTTAGTTAATCATCATGCTAGTATGTTGTTATCCTTATGATCATCCCTGCTTCTCATGCCAGTTAACTTTATCAGTTTACATTGATTGTAGTAGGACTTACTCAGTCTTTTTGACTGACCTGTTTTCTTTCGCCTCTTTTCTTCCGTTCCCCCCCCCCCCCACCCAGGTTCTCAGGGTGGGAATATTGGAGCTTAGCTTGGATTTCTGATCGCTTGCTTGTGGGATTTAGCTCATGTACGGTTTGACATGGAGCTAGCTATGGCTATCACTTATTTTGGGGATAGTACTTATGTATTTCAGTTTTTCAGTGATGTTGTTTTTATCTAGACTTGTGCATTTGGAAAGTTAACATTACGTTGTACCAGACTTGTTTTGAAATGGTTTGAAATCTTCCGCTGTTTTATCTATGTTATTTACTCTGTTTACATATATACATATGTTCTTGTTCTGCCTTGATATATCATTATGCATGTTTACCTGATTCAAACGCCCCTCCAAAGCCAGAGTGCTTGCAAGAGCCACCCTGGCGGAGGTGGGGTGTTACATTTGGTATCAGAGCGTATGGTTTATGAGAAGGAACAAAAAGGTTTTTAAAACTTTTTGGAAAACTATTTTCAAAACCAAGTATAAAGTATTTTCCAAAGAAAAGTCTAGTTTATTTTAAAGGCTATTCCCCAAAAAGCCATTAGCAAAAATTCCTTCGTTTTTCTCCATTCCGAATCTATCTTTTTCTTCGTTTTCAGTATGGCCGATAACTTTGCCATTCCGGAAGGCGCTCAAGTACCTATTTGGTTTAGGAGATACATGGGGGAAAGGGCAAGTGAAGCCGACCCCGCGGACATTCCTCCTCCCCCTCAGCATCCACAAGCGGATTTCGCGGAGATTTGCAAAGACTTTAAAGCGATGGGTTGCAAGAATTTTGTTGGGATGGAGACTTCTGTTGAGGCAAGAAACGGGTTAAAGGAAACTGAAGACCTCTTTGCTATCTTAGATGTAGAAGATCGTAGGAAAGTTCTGTTGGCGGTATGGTTATTGAAAGGGGAAGCTGCTTATTGGTGGGTAGTCACCACCACTACTAGACCAATTGAGACTTGGGATGAGTTCAAAAGAAGGTTTGGACTGAGGTTTTTATCGTCAGCAGAGGAGAACCTTCAGATGGAGAGGTTCCTATCACTAAAGCAAGGGGACATGACCATTAGGGAATACGTGGATAAGTTTAATCAACTTGCTCGGTTCGATTTAGACTTGGTTAACACAGCTCAGAAGAAGGCCATGCACTTTGCTCTAGGACTAAACGAGCCATTGCGCGGTTTGGCCATATCTCATATACCCATTGGAGCGACCTTCAAGAGTTTGGTGAATGTGGCCCTACTCAATGAAGAGAATAGGAGTGGCAAGAAGGAAATCAAGGTGAATGAGTCTCAAACCAAGAAAACGGGGCCCAAAAAGGAAATGAAAAAGAAGGAGGAGAAGTCTAAAGATAAGAAGGAAAAAAGGTGCTTTACTTGTGGAAGCTCGACTCATCTAAACAAGGATTGCAGAAAAAGGAAGGGCACTTGCTTTAACTGTGGAGAAATGGGACACTTCACTAGGGATTGCCCGAAGAAGCAAGGGCAAGGCCAGGGTCAGACTCAGCGTGCTGGACCTTCGGGAGGGCAAGTTCATGCTCTCAATGCCGCTCCAGTTCCCGATCGAGGTAGTATTTCTGTTGAAAGTCTTGTTTACATTTCTGATTTTCCTGTTCGTACTTTGTTTGATTCTGGCGCATCGCATAGTTTATCTCATCTGATCTTGTTGATAGTTTGCACCTTAGTACTAGCTTGGTAGATGATCCCGTCTGAGTCTCAAATCCTATTGGGGGTTCCCCCATCTGTCTATGATATGTGGGGATTTGAGGATCTCTATACTGAGTGTAGAGTTCTTGTTTAGTGCTTATGTTCTTGGTTTTAGGGGATACAGATTGATATTGGGCATGGATTGGTTGTCCAGATATGGAGCCATCCTTGATTGTGAGCATAGGGTTGTGAGGCTCGTGACTCGCCTCGGAAACACCTTAGAAATTTCTTGTAATCCGAGAGGTCCCGTCATGTTGTGCTATCTTGAATCACTCGACTCGTCAATGGAAACTCTTCAGTCTGTGAGAGTGGTTCGAGAGTATCCGGATGTTTTCGATGAAGTTAGGGGGTTGCCCCCTAAGCGAGAGATTGATTTCCGCATTTATCTGGTGGATAATGCAAAGCCGGTTTCTTTGCCCGTTCGGCACATGGCTCCGCGTGAAAGGCGGGAGCTAAGTAAGCAAGTGAAGGAGTTGCTTGAGAAGAACTTCATTAGACGAAGTATATCTGAATGGGGAGCGCCTGTGGTATTTGCTACCAAGGTAGATGGTTCTCTCCGACTTTGTGTTGACTATCGAGAGTTGAATAAGCTGACTAAGAAAAACAGACACCCGTTACCGAGGATTGATGATCTCTTTGACCAGCTTATCGGTGCTTCTGTTTACTCTCAGCTTGATCTTGCTACTGGATTCCATCAGCTCAGGGTAGCTGAAGATAGCATAGACAAGACTGCGTTCAAAACGCCAGATGGATTCTTCGAATGGCTTGTCATGCCGTTCGGCTTGACTAATGCACCCGCATATTTCGTGGACTTGATGAGTAGGGTGTTCAGGGAGTTCTTGAACAAGTTTGTCGTGGTCTTCGTAGATGATATTCTGATCTTCTCTAAGGATGAGGAAGAGCACGCAAGGCATCTCGTGGAGGTGATGGATACGCTTAGAGCGCATCAGTTGAAGGCCAAGTTCTCCAAGTGTCACTTTTGGAGAAGGGAATTTAGATTCCTTTGGCATATAGTATCTAAACAAGGCTTAGCGGTGGATCCCGCTAAGGTGGTTGCAGTTCAGGATTGGAAGACTCCAAGGAATGCAACCGAAGTGAGAAGTTTTCTAGGTCTTGCAGGCTTTTACCGGAAGTTCATCAAGGACTTCGCGAAGATTTCCGCTTTGCCCGATGGAGGGAAGTTATTTACAGTATACACCGATGCATGTGGCACGGGGTTAGGAGTTGTTCTGATGCAAGAAGGAAGGGTGATATGCTTTGGCGGTAGACAACTCAAAGTGCATGAGAAGAATTATCCCACTCATGACTTAGAGTTGGCAGCAATAGTATATGCACTCAAGGCTTGGCGCCATTATCTTCTGGGAGAAAGATTTGAGCTTTATACCGATCACAAGTCATTGAAGTATCTCTTTTCTCAGAAGGATCTGAATCTGAGGCAACAAAGATGGATGGAATTCTTGGCGTCCTACGATTTTGAGATAGCTTATACCCCTGGCAAGGGGAATATGGTAGCAGATGCATTGAGTAGAAAAAGGTTGACTCTGAGTCCTCTATTCGTTGAGATGAAGAATTTGGAGTATGTGGCAACCTTTGATTTCTCTTTGGCGATTGAGTCGATGACCGGTTCTTTAGCATCTCTGGAACTCAGACCTACCCTTCTTGATCAAGTTGGGGCTTCGCAGAGAGAAGACCCTCAGATAGTTGAGATTATGGATAAGCTGATTCGAGGAGAGGCGTCTAGTCATCTCGCTCGATATTCTATTGATGACAAGGGTTGGCTGAGAAGAGACGGAAGGTTATGTGTTCCAATGGTAGAAGATTTAGTAAAAAAAGTTCTTGAGGAAGCGCATCGCTCTAAGTTGACTATACATCCGGGCGGAGATAAGATGTATAAAGATATGAAGCGCATTTTCTTTTGGCCTGGGATGAAGAAGGATGTGGCAGAGTTTGTCTCTAGATGTATCATTTGCCAGCAAGTTAAGGCCGAGTCGAAGAAGCCCGGTGGGCTATTGCATCCTCTAGACGTTCCACTATGGAAGTGGGAGAGTATTTCCATGGATTTCATCGATGGGCTACCAAGGTCAAGGAAAGGGAATACGAGCATTTGGGTTATTGTGGATAGACTTACGAAGAGTGCTCATTTCATTCCGGTGAAGAGCAAGAGGACCGCATCTTGGCTAGCATCTGTATATCTTCGTGAGATTGTGAGACTACATGGAGTCCCTTCTAGTATAGTCAGTGACCGTGACCCAATCTTTGCAAGTCAATTCTGGAATAGCTTGCAAGAAGCTATGGGCACGAGGTTGAATCTAAGTACAGCTTATCACCCACAGACGGACGGTCAAACCGAAAGGGTGAATAGGGTACTCGAGGATCTGTTGAGGCTTTGTATTCTGGATTTTGGTGGTACTTGGGAAGACCATCTTCCTCTTGTTGAGTTTGCATATAATAACAGTTATCAGGCAAGCATAGGGATGGCACCATTTGAAGCTTTATATGGGAGGCCGTGCAAGTCGCCTACATGTTGGTGGGAGACTACAGATGAGCTTATACTTGGGCCTGATATGATCAGAGATACATCCAAGAAGGTCGAGTTGATTCGGAGACGGATGAAAGCGGCCCAAGACCGACAGAAATCCTATGCTGATAAGCGAAGAACTGATTTGGAGTTTGATGTTGGGGATATGGTTTTCGTGAAGGTTTCTCCTTTGCGGAATGTGGTCCGATTTGGAGCCGTTGGGAAGTTAGCACCGAAGTTTGTTGGACCATTCCCTATTATAGAGAGGATCGGGCAGATGGCTTATAGAGTGGAGTTGTCCGAGAAGCTTGCCGGAGTACACGATGTTTTTCATGTCTCGCATCTCCGGAAGTGTTTACATGAATCAGCAGAGGTTGTTGAGCCAAGTGTTCTGAAAGATGTGGAAGTGGAGAAAGAGGCTACCTTGAGGAGAGCTCCGATTCGTATCTTGGGGACGGAGACCAAGAAGCTAAGGAATCGAGAGGTTAAGTTGGTGAAGGTTCAATGGGGTGAAGCCGAAGAAGACGCAACTTGGGAAACCGAGGAGAAGATGCGTGGGCTTTATCCATTCCTTTTTGAGGGTACACTCTTAGTCTCTTTTCTTTGTTAGCATATCTTTCTCTTTGCTAACCATGTTTATCTAGTTTATCGTGTTAATCTTGTCATGAGAACCTTAGGTAGAAACCCTTTGGATGAAACATGTGTTTGAAACATGTTATGCTTGATGTTTGCAAGTGGTTGCAAGTGGTTACTCGTGGATGCATTATACACGTTAGGCACTAGATCGGCTCACACACCCCTCATATTGCATATGCATGAGTGTTTACGCTTATTCATGGATGAAAATTTTTGTGTTATCACATGGATGTTGCATATGGATGTATGTGATGTGCACACATATAGATGTTATACATTATGTTAGGAATTGCATACATATGGATTCATTTCACTAACATAATTTGCATTGATGATATTTGCATTAGATAAGTACATATACACACACCTTTGCAAATGTTCATACAACATTTAGAATCTTGTAAGGACAATGATTGCTCGTGGATGGTGTTTTGAGTAGATGGATGTTGGATGGTAGGATACGTTCTTCCTAACTTGAAGATTTCGGGGACGAAATCCTTTAAGGAGGGGAGAATGTAACAACCCGTATTTTCAATAACCTGTTATAACGTAAATCGAGGCAGAATTTAATTTAAAAATCTGAATCAAGGGAAACGGGCTGTGCCATTGCGTTCGTCTCGGAAAAATAGAGTCCGAGTTTTCGAAAATCGGAGTCCGTATGACCCGATTAAGGCCCAACGAAGTTTTCAGAAAAATTCAAAGTAAAAACAGATTTCAAATTCAAGTTTGAATTTGAAAATTAGGTCAGAGTGGGCCAGGCGGGAAAATTCCCGCCAGAGCACCCAAGTCGACAGCCCTGTCGACTTGGGAGTCGACTTGGTTGACCCAAGTCGACAGCCCTGTCGACTTGGCTGTCGACTTGGCTCAGCCGGGCAGTTTTGCCTGGTGCACCATTTTGGAGTTGTGTTGAGTTTGGGGGCCAGATTCGGTTTTGAGGGCTGAGATTGGAACTAGGGTTTAATTCTAAGGCTAGAACTAATCCTAATCTCTATAAATAAGACCCTAACCTAAGCCTAAATCAACATTATTCACTCATACAACTAAACTATGGCAAAATCATTCCTCTCATGGCCTCCACTCTCTTCATAAAATTCCTAAGTTATTTCTATGAGAGATTTTCCATGCATACAAGTGTTTTCAAGCTTGTATGAGTGTCATTAGCTTGCATTCAAGTAAAGTTTCCATATTTACATCATAAAGCAAGGGTTTTGATCATTTTTGCTCAAGGGTTTTTCTATTGGAGCTTGCATTTTGGGTTTATTTGATTGCATAAGGGCTTTGTCTCAATCTTATATTTGCTTATACTCATTTGAGTCTTCATAAGCATTGTAAGCCCTTTTCTACTTTCATATTTAAACTCTAAAGTTAATGAATGATGCAAGTTGTGTTTGATCATTATGATATGCAAGTTTATCATGTTATGTTATGCAAGTTTGCCATGTTATGATGTTATGTTATGCAAGTTTGATATGCAAGTTTGATATGCAAGTTATGTTATGCAAGTTTGAGTTGATCATTTTGCTCATGTTATCATGTTATGCAAGCTTATCTTGGGTTTATGAGCCTAAAGCTTCAAGCTTTATGCTAAAGGTTGCATTTTGGCAACATGTAAGTTATCATATCTCTTATGATAACTTGCATGTGAGGCTAAATGCGAACTTATGGCCATTTCTACATGTCATTTATCACCATGTATCACCAATATGCTAAGTTTGGTTTTATGCATGCTTTTGAGGCCTAAAATGTAATATGCAAGTATATGAACATATGTACATTTCATATGCCACCATGTTAAACTTGTGGCTTCAACACCTTTATGTCATGATTATGCCAAGTTCCCTCTTTCTATCCTTTATGCGCTATTGCGATATGTAAGCGATGAGATTGCGTTTGAGGTTGGGTAAACTTAAAAGACATAAAAACATAAGATTGGGAATTTACCTATTAAGTTAGGTCTACCCAAATTCTTGAAAACTTGTAACATGTTTTGGGAAACATGATGGACATGACACTTAGAAAATATAAGTGTGACCAACTCGAGGTTGGGTTGAGTTTGTAGCGTAAACCTACCCGGAACCGACCGGCTTAACTAGTTGCTACAAACAATAGGACCCAATGTGAGAAGTTGGTCATGTTGTACCTTGAACCCGAGGTTAGACCAAGTTGTGGTTTAAAGCTACCCGGACCCGCCCGGCTTAACTAGTAACCGCAACAAAGTCTAATGTGAGAGGTTAAGGAACATTAATTAATTAATGCCTCATGATTAGGGTTTAAGTCATGGTCCACTTAATACTTAATCAATGCGGGCTTGGTAGATTAATCAGGGTTAAGTCGTGAACTCATCGTTACACTTAACCAAGTTAATCCATGATTAGCAAGAGGGTTAAACCGTACTTAACCCACTAGAAAATCCTAGCAATGGGGGTCCACTACAGCAGTAATCCCAAGTTTGTATCATTAAGACCCTAGGGACTAGGCTAGGGAGGGAGCACGATTACTGGACTTGAGGTAAGTGACCAAAAACGACGGCAGGGTGGTACGCCGGTGTAGTTCCGGACGGACTATGGTCGTGCACATAGTCCGTAGCCGGAGAAAACATGCACGGGTACCAGTAGATCGAGACTGTGCACTTATGTTTATGGTGTCCAGGGGTTTACACCCTAGGGCTTGATACACCCGAAGGGTGGACCCGGCACAGTCTGACTACAATTATGTTTGGGCCGTATTGACACCAACACGTGACGAGTTAGGCTTAGGGAGCCGATCGATTAGACCGTTTGGTTGGACCTCGTATTAGGGTCACTTCATGTTATTGTACCTCGTATTAGGGTCACTTCATGTTATTGGGCCAAAGCTTGGGCCAAGGGATCAATACTTGTTTATTCAAGTCATGTTAGTTTGCTAGTACACCTGTGGTGCAAAACCTTAATCCTGATTATGCGATGACAACTTTATCTACCTTGTTAGTTAATCATCATGCTAGTATGTTGTTATCCTTATGATCATCCCTGCTTCTCATGCCAGTTAACTTTATCAGTTTACATTGATTGTAGTAGGACTTACTCAGTCTTTTTGACTGACCTGTTTTCTTTCGCCTCTTTTCTTCCGTTCCCCCCCCCCCCCCAGGTTCTCAGGGTGGGAATATTGGAGCTTAGCTTTGATTTCTGATCGCTTGCTTGTGGGATTTAGCTCATGTACGGTTTGACATGGAGCTAGCTATGGCTATCACTTATTTTGGGGATAGTACTTATGTATTTCAGTTTTTCAGTGATGTTGTTTTTATCTAGACTTGTGTATTTGGAAAGTTAACATTACGTTGTACCAGACTTGTTTTGAAATGGTTTGAAATCTTCCGCTGTTTTATCTATGTTATTTACTCTGTTTACATATATACATATGTTCTTGTTCTGTCTTGATATATCATTATGCATGTTTACCTGATTCAAACGCCCCTCCAAAGCCAGAGTGCTTGCAAGAGCCACCCTGGCGGAGGTGGGGTGTTACATGTAGTACCAAGAATGTACCCTTCGAGACCATAGCCTTGAATGGCTGTCTCTACTTGCAATTTCCATAGCAAGTAATTATTCTCTTCAAGATGAATGGTAATTAACTGAGTTTGCGGATTTATACCTGTTTTGACAAGAAATTCTGCACTGGAAATATTCTGATTAACTGATGTTGTCTGATTTTGATTCGCAGATGAGTTTCCAGGGGGAATTGGTTGATTTCCAGGAGGGTTTGTCGAAGAATTGTGATCATCCACCATGATGATGACAAGATAGCAAAAACTGATTCTTGAAGCTTTGAATTGAGAAGTTCTTGAAAAGATTTACACAGTTGACAATGTTGCAACCTGAAGAAGCTTCAGGTGATGATTGTTACACCGTTGAGTGACTGATTTTCTGATGAGGCACTCTGGTATGGCACTTTGTTATAGCTGTTTCACTTTTCTTGAACTTCTTGATCGGTTTCAATGATTTTCAGAGTCCCTCGGCAAGACTTGATATGGTAGTTTGATGCAGCGTGCTTGAAATAGTATGGCAAGGCACAAACTATTATGATCAAGTGGCAACTCCTAAATGACGAGATAGAAATTATCTCTAATAGGAGGGATTCGGATGATGAAAAATTAACTGACGAATCCTCTGTTATACAAATAGAGTTGCAGCTACTCAATGAGTTTTCTTTTCCTTTTTGTTATTCTCTTTCTCTTTCTCTTTCTCTTTTTTTTATTTTTTATTTTTTTTTTATTTTTTTATTTCAGAACTCTTGATAGCTGTTAAGCCTTGGTTGCTCTGATACCATGTGAGATTATTGTAATGAAATGAAAAACTGAAAATGCTTGTATTATTTGATAAGAGAAT